>CAHIKZ030002079.1:830000-882500 GCA_903632075.3 Acanthosepion pharaonis | reverse complement strand
ATTCTGTCCTGCTAACCATATTTGGAAATGGAGTCTGACCTTTTCTCAAGAGCATCAGTACGAAAGTAAAAGTATCAAATTTTCCTTAACAATAAATAAACATTTAAAATCAGCGCCAGACTATATTTTTTCCACCACCAAACCAGACCAAATTTCTTCCACTACCCACAAAGGATAGTAAGTTTTGTAGAGCCATGACAACCCATGGCCTGAAGGGACTCGGCACAAAGAATAATAATAATAATTGTTATGGGGTCCACCCCTTTTTCATACAAGTGGACTCGACCAGTGTGTACTTGTACTGCTGCCGGTGAATACCCGAAAGAGTGTAAGAGAGTGACAGAGTAAGCGTGATGCAGTAAGAGAGTGAGAGTGTGAGGTAACCGCTTTGTAGGAGTCACAGTTGCGAGCACGTAGACTCAGAAGGATGTCCTACTTCGATACTGAATTTCCCAGACTGTATATATATTCTTATTGCTACTAACCACATTTCTGGATCTACTAACCCTATTACCAATTGTATTATTACGTCAATACATTTATTTGCTATATTTCATTCCTGCGTTTGTCATTCATTTGAGACTGGATTTCATCCCGGAATCCACAACAACAACAACAACAACAACAATAATAATAATAATAATAATAATAATAATAATAATAATAATAATCTAAAACACATTCAAATAAGTACGTATATGCAAAATACATAAATAAGCTGTAGAAACAGTTAAACAGGCACTAATTTGAAACATGAACCTGAAATTATATTATATTGACCTTGAAGTAGCTTATTTGTGTTTAGGGATTTGCTCTATGCAAATATTTCATTCAGTGTTTTCTAAAGGCAGCCAATGTTTCAAATTTAAAGCTGTCAGTCCTAACTCAGCGTCGACTTATTCAAACAAAGACGATTGCAAATATTTTTCAGTGTTTATGTTCTTTGATTTCTTGAAATCAGTGTGAGTCAAATCATACACTGTTGATTATAACTTCAGAGCTTAAAAAAAAATCAAAAATTTGTATAACTTGTTCGATCTCTCAAGGGAAGAATTCCATCCTGCTGGGATTTATGCATTTATTGAGGGAGAATGATTAAATATGTCTAAAGCAATATAATGGATTGACGCCAGAAAGTTTTTTTTAAAATAACAGTGTACCTACTACAATATGTGCTTAATGTCCCCTTATTTCACAATCAGGAAAAGTGCAAAAGATAGAGACACGTACTATTGCTTCCGAGTGAATCAGTTGAAAAAACGTTAATTGGTCAAATATTCTCACCACCCAAGTTTCTCCGAAGGACAAATGCAATCGGTGCAGACTTTTACGGAGTTTTCATTTTTAAAATGGTTGAAATACAAATAGAAATGGCTTACCTGCATTCACTGTGATCCGGACTACAGTAACACTTAATAGGACAGTCAGCGCCACCAATAAATTGTGTATATATATAAAAGCCATTTTTGATTAAAAGAATTGAAATGCTTTGTCTATACAAATGATGACCAATTCAAATAGACAAAATAGACAGACCATTTCAAATGTCCATCTTCCCAAAAAGTACCAGGATGTAGGTAAAGGAATTCTATCTATCACATAGATACCCCAATTGTTCTTGATAATGAGTAGAAAAAACAGTAATCATTTCAAATGGAAAATAGAACCTAAATTAATTTCAAAGAAGAAAAAATTTCTTAGTATAATTATTTTGATGAAAGTTATTGTTAATGGATTTGTTCCTCAATAGTGAGAATGTTGTTATATAATTTTTCTATGACTGATTTTGAACAATTCACAGTTCTTATTTCCTCCGAATACTGATTGGGTCAAATTGGAGGAAGTTTTTCGGGCATTTTCCAGTGGTGACGTATGAAATCTTCTCCTCAGTTTGTTATTGGCAAATGAGGAATTAAACTTCTATCATTACTCCAAATAGAGAAAGTATTTAGTGGATTTGAGAAACCGATTCTCCGAAAAAAAAAACTGTTTGAAGAGAAAGATGTTATAAATTTTAATCGAAACTAATGCTCACTATTCAGTCAATGAATGCCGAATGTTTCGTTATAAAGAAGTGCCTTAGCTCACCACACACACCCATATGCATACACACATATAAACGCATACAGACACAGATATATATATATATATATATATATATATATATATATATATATATATATATATATATATATATATATTATAAATGCAAATATTCTCAGATTGAGTGTATCTGTAGAAGAGACGAAATGAATAAAAAGAGACAAGAGGAAAAACTATACTTATTGGCTTGATAAAGTCCTTCAGTGGGCGAAACGCGTCGGTTAAGTATAGATTTACTCTCGTCTCTTTTTATTTAGGTATATATATATATATATATATATATATAATTCGCCGGGACGTAGAAATGCTTAGGGCGCCATAAAAGCACCTGGAGAGTTGTACCCCTCAGCCTTCGCTAAGACAAACAACTAAGAGAAGGAAAACTCTGATATAACTCAAGTGGTCTCTGTTGGCTCCAATCATGTCGATTTCTTGTTCTTTTTGGGTTAAGGTAGCAGTTACTCAGATAGTGGGATTGGTTTTATGCAAAGCCTTTCCTCGCTTAAAAAAGATCACGCACAGGCATTGCTTGAAGACTTAATGAACTTACTGGGACTTGACACAGAGGCTGGCCGTAACCAGCCCCCGCAAAAAAAAATGGAAAAAGGGAAATAGGTTCTAATGATACTACCCTCAATGGTAATAGGAGTTCTGGGACTATTTGTGAAAGGGTCTGGCCCGGCAGATATCTCAGGCCGACGCAGCCTGGGCCCGGGCGTTATCCTTCTACTGTGAAAAAAATGAGAGTCAATGAACTTCGGCTGCTGAAATGTTCGGACATTGTTGGACTTAGAGTCATCTGTCACACAACCTGAATGTGGAAAAGTGCAGCAGGATTAAATCGACATTTTAAAATACACTGCAACAACGTTGCAGGAACTGTTGCCAGAGATGTTCATGTCTGCCACACCTGTGCCAAAGAATGCTTGTCATGTCTTTAGTTGAACTAAAAAGTCACATAAGAGCAGATCATTGATGAGCTCTTTTACAGGTATTCAAGCAATGACAATGCACAAACACGAGTTTTCAGCGATCATATGTGAGTGTATGTATGTATCTCTCTCTCGCACTCTCTCTCTCGCTCTCTCTCTCTCTCTTTCTCTCTCTCTTTCTCTCTCTCTCTCTCTCTCTCTATATATATATATATATATATATATATGGCCTTGTTCAGATTGTTGAATACGCTAGATAACAGGCTCTCACCCAGAAACTCTAACTAAAGTCTTCTCAGCATAGTTGCAGTATAGGCCACAGGTAGGCTCTGTAGGTGTTGAACAAACACAAATGTTCCTGAGCGAGCGTCTGGACTATGGATTGGCTAGTCGACCTAGTAAACGGGTATCTTAGAATACGAGTGGCCAGCTATTATTATTATTATTATTATTATTATTATTATTATTATTATAATATAACAATAATAATAATAATAATATATATGGGGGTGATTATATTTTGGCTAAGGTGTTTTAGTAGAGCACATGAGCAAAAATGCTATAAGCGGATAATAAAATGTTGTCGATTCCTCTGTAGTTTAGTTTAAAAAAACAACATCTTATAAAATGTGTAAAGAAACCAGAGTTAATTATGCAAAAATCGATTGTCATATCGTTCTTATATATATATATATATATATATGTGAATAGCGTCTGATGTGTATGCGCACGCCAGCACAGACACACACACACATATATATATATATATATATATGTATGTATGTATGTATGTATGTATGTATGCATGTATGTATGTATGTATACTTATGATAGCGTTATTCTTAACTCGCCTGAAAGACTCTATGGTTTGCCTTATTTAACATTTGAATTTAAATTGGTATTTCGCTAGACAAAATTCTTCAGAATAATCCTGAAATTATTTGATATGATTCGCTGATTGAGCTCACCCTGAAATATTCGAAGGACAGATCCCATTAGGATTAGGATTGTTCTAAACCGGCGTCCGCTTATATACGGTAATGAGAGAAGGCATAAGAAAGGCGCGCCATTAAAGGCGAGGGTCAAGGAATATTAATATCAGATATGGTGATGGTTAGCGTATGTGTGCGTTCACGCGTGTGCCTGTGCGTCCCAAATGTGAAAGTGATTTCCTCTTGTATGCTGTCGTGTGTTTAAGCGGCTAAAGAATTGGCCTGTATATGTGTGCGTGCTCGCCTGAGTCTCAATTGAGAAAGAGTGAAATTTACACAGAGAGAAAGCAAGTGGCAGAGTTACGTAAAATTGGTGATGGCAGATGAGGAAGATGGGAACATGGAAATTGATCAGAAAGAAGGAGAAGAAATGAGGAGAAAGAAGAAGAAAAACAAATAAAATAAAATAAATGAATAACGAAGGACAGTGGCTTGCATATAAACGCTCTTAGACAGACAGACAGACAGATAGATAGATAGATAGATAGATAGATAGATAGATAGATATGAAAACCGCGATAAACAGATAATTAGATAAGACAGATGGCGATAGATAGATCTGAACAGATTGTGATAAATATGAACCCACTTTGATAGATAGATAGATAGATAGATAGATAGATAGATAGATAGCTATGAACACACTGTGATAGATATGAATAGAATATGTGATAGATAGATAGATAGATAGATAGATAGATAGATAGATAGATTATCTAAATGGTCAAAAATCATAATGAGTCTTTGGAACGGCTTCTCAGGCTGGCATCGTGAGCGTATATATATATATATATATATATATATATATATATATATATATATATATATACTAAAATATATTCACTTAACTCAAGTTTACTTTAAAGTTTCGTAGTTGCATTGATGCAATTCCTCGTCAGACTAATTAAGTGAATACATTTTTTATTACTAATTCTATTAATGCTCTCTACTTTATCTTCGATATTGAGCAATCTACCACAAAGCCTGTTTGCCTTAAATGTATTCACCAGAAAACTGATGGAATATCAGCAATTTTGTCTTCAAAAACAGTTTTCAAAATTACCACAATATATTAAACTTACATGCACACACACACACACGTATATATATATATATATATATATATATATATATATATATATATATATATATATATATGTGTGTGTGTGTGTGTGTCTGTGTGTGTGTGTGTGTGTATATATATATATGAGGGGAGAGTGAGTGAGAGATGAAGAGACAGAAAGAGAAAGATATTGACGATAAATGATAGCGTAACAATGTAATAATCTTAAGGAAAGACGAACAAGGAGAAAAGGAAAAAGGAAAAGGAAATTTAAACGTGATTTATAGTGATGGAAGGAAAAATAGAGAATAATGAAGATAATAACCGTAGCAATTTCAATTTTGGAAGAGAGAGAGAGAAAAAAGTTGAATTAGGGAGAAGTAAGGTACAAAGCGAAAAGAGAGAAAGTAAACGAAAGAGAAATAGCGATTCTACCAGAATTTATCGCTAAAAAGAGAGTGAAAGAGTGTGTGGGTGAAATAGAAAGGGTTTGAAGGTAAAAGAGGTGGGTCAGAGAAGAATTAATTGCATTAAAATCTCGATTTCTGACCAAGTTCCAATTCAGTTCACTTTTAGTTTCCATGATAATTTTCGGAGGTTTCTCTAATGAGCTTCCGTATAGCAACGGCCTGATTTGTAGACTGCCCAAAACGGGCGATAGCATCGATGGAGATTTCAATGCGATATCCTGATTGGTCCGTTTTGGTAGGACTATTTCGGCTTTGGTCTCCCAAGGGGTAATGGCCAAATGAATAGAGGCTCCTAATGGTTTGAAACGACTGACACTGAAGTGAATTTAATTCTTCATCGGCTTATCTTTCTGGCAAATCGTGGAAATCTATAATTCAACGAACCCCAAGGTCGAGTGATTGGGCTACGATACTTTGGCACGGTCCATATCATTAGTTCTATATAGTCAGGAGAGATAGCCGTAATATGGGCATATAGCAAACGTTTGTCACTAACGTTATATATGACATGCGTTTCATTTTCTATTTTTATTACGCCAATCACTTTATTATTATTATTATTATTGATTTACTTTCTGCAATTTGTCTTAAGCCAAACACACGTCTTTTAATTATTAAAATATTGAAAATATAAACACAAAAGTAAAAATAAAGTATTAGTAAAACTAGTAGAACCAATTTAATATATTTCCAAAATATGAACATATTAGATAATTATATATGATCCCATAAACATGCATATATTATGCAATATATATATATATATATATATATATATATATTTATATATTATATTGCCCCATGCATTATAGAATATATATATATATATATATATATATATATATATATATATAATATTTATATATTGCCCCATTATAGAATATATATATATATATATATATATATATATATATATATATATATATATATATATATATATATATATATATCTTCACTCTGTTAGATTTTAGGAAGATTAATATTCTCTCAGTAACATTCGTATAAACATTGCATGTGGGTTTAACTAAATGCACACGTACATACACACACTTCTACACACACACATCAACACACACGCAAACACACACACACACACACACACATATATATATACATATATATATATATATATATATATATATATATATATATATATATATATCAAGCACGTGCCGTCAGTAATTACTCACGGTAGACAACTTGTGACCTGATGTAGCAAATCTACAAACAAAAATATTTTGCATTTTATACTTAGTAATTCGAGTAAGCTTCATAATTTTATTGGATTAGGTTCATATTGTTCCACAGAAGAAAAATGTAGTTTCTGATATTATTTATTCAGGTTAGGCACCTGCCTACATTGGCTGCCTCGACGTCATGTCCCTGATGTGTATGTATATAAGTATCTTTATTAACAAAATAGAAAAAAAAACATCATAATTTATTTTTAGTGTGTCAGGTTTCATTTAGCAAATACGTACAATTTTTTTTATAAATGAATGCAAAAGATATGCCCATAGAAATATATATTTAAAGCAATGTAATATATTTTGAATAAATTATTATTTTATAAGTAAATATGCTCTCCTTGACCTGCTAGGAACTCCAACACTCTTTATTGCAATGATTCTGTTAACATTTCTACAGTTTCAAATTTAATATTACAGGAATTTTTATTGCTTCCCAGATATTTACTTAATTGAACACATTTTATCATTCTTATATACATGTCTTTTAATGATGGATTACAATTCTTTCTATTTTAAGAGTTTGTGGACAATTTTATTAACTTGATGTCTGAAACATTTATGCCAATAACGACAAAATTGTAAGCTTTAAGGTGCATTGTTATACATTAATCTTAAAGATTTGAAATTTGTACCACTGAAAACATCACTTACCTCAAACTATTTTTTTATACTTATCTGGGCTGCATAATCATTCCTGAAAGGAATATAATTTTACTACATTTGAAAGTAGCATGAATTGTTACTCGAACTATACCGGCAGTTTTCTGAGTCAAAGTCTATCTCAACCGAGAGTTCCATCAAATGTAGCTTTAAATCAGTCACTAAAATTACTGCTGAGAAATAAGTTTTCATGCACTTTTTTACCCAACTTAAACGTTCCGCTTTGTCACGTATACATAAAGGTGGCAAAGTGATTGTTTTCTAATGTACGTCAATCTGTCAAGTACAAAACTTTACTAGAAGCAAAGATGCAAATCAATCTCTCATAAAAACAAGGCTGATATAAATCGTACTTTGATTTATTAACCAACTTACATCTATCTATCTATCTATCTATCTATCTATATATATATATATATATATATATATATATATATATATATATATATCCAGCCTCTATCCCAAAATTTTTCAGCCATTTAATATTAAAAGAACCTGAATCCTACCAGAGGTAATATCAATTTTATCATTACTCTATTCATGATCTAATATATATATACCTACTTCATGACTGACTAATAAAAGAAAATACTGTTTAATTTTTTGACAATATCTGTCACTGATTTACTTTAATTGCAGCCCACAGATATCAAACATTCAAAGCCGACAAAAACGAGAAAATAATTCTAAGATTCCATAGCCAAGTTTAAAGCCTTACTACCATAGTGTATCTTGGTTTAATGCATTGAAACTTTCTAGAAATTATCGAAATTATCCCGCTGATAGTTGTTTATGTTTCAATCAAAACCTGCTGTATATTTACTGAGAATGCTACCGTCACACAATGCATAAAGTTCACTCAAATCCCACTCAATGGCGAGGACCTATATTCACACACGAGCAGAATGATTCCTTTAATAAGTTAACAATTTGCATCGAGGCCGAGGAATCTGTTTCGTTAAAACACCCGGGTGATACAAATATACACGAACCAACGCGCTAACATACGCACGAGATGCGAACACACAATTACCAACCGTATATATATATATATATATATATATATATATATATATATATATATATATATATATATATTGCATAAAATTTGGTATCTAAAGTTAAAATGCATTTTAAAAACGAAATATTTTTCTTGCTAATAGATTAGATTTAATATTCCCAATACACAAAATGCTTTGCTGTATTTCAAACCGAACTTAAATTGGATTGATTTTTTAACTTTTAAAATTGTTAAAAATCACCTGTATTAGAGAATCTGTCATCACAATATGATTTTCTTTGTTAAAATTCATTCGAAAATAAAATAAAAATATTCTTTCCACAAACTTTATTTGACGAAGATTAACTGAATTTAATTTAATTTAATTTGTAACATATATTACTTTTAGTTAAAAATATCGGAGAAAAGCATTTTTTATCACAGTGACTGGTGTTTTTATGAGCTGCTGACAACTTTCTCGAGGGACTTATATTTGGAAATTTTTTCCACGGGGACATGTGTAATAATTAATTTTCGAATACAATGTGAGCGTTTTTACATATAATTTATTAACTATCCAATAATCTTGAAAAAAATGAAGAAAATATTTTAAGTAATCTAATATTTTATTGAATTTTAGGTACTTTGGCTGTATCTCGTTACTTACAAAGACGTTTGTTAAGACAACTTTTATGGCATTACTTTCAAGTCTTATGAATTATTACTTTTAAATCTTATGACTTATTATTTTTAAATTTTATAATATATTACTTTAAAAGTACCAGTGCACTGCGCGTTTCCTATAAACGTTACAATAGAACAAAAATGAAATTGACAATAGGCATATCTAAAAGATTAAATAAGAAATTTCGAGTCTTTTAAGATCCTTCTCTCTAAATTATTATAATTATTACACCTCCTTTTATGTAATTTTTAAGTAAATGTATATAAACTTTATGTCATGTAAGATAGCGAATACATTTAAAATATTTGCAAAAATAACTTGCAGTTAAGTATTAAACAATAAGTTACAAAATGGGTCACATATTTCATCCAAACCGCGAGCCTTTATGTTGTTGGTTTCTTTCGAAAATTTGGCAAATAATTATACTGGTCTTCATGCGCTGGTTCCTTGTCGAATAATCTTGGTTTATTTAAGTAGAGATTGAATTCTTCAAATATAATTAGAAGTTTCAATTCGTCGTAACATCGTAAATTGTATGTGTAGTAAATTTAAAAAGAAAGAAAATTATACTCATGCAGTGTTGCACTAATGAGCTTGAGTCAACAATCTATCTGTCTATATATATATATATATATATATATATATATATATATATATATATATATATATATATATATATATATAATATTAGTGGTTAATATACACATACATATTTGTACATATATCTAAAACACAAATATATATACTCAATGTCCAGGACAGAGTAAGGATATAATAAAAAGGCTTAAACATTAATATTCCATGGTCATAATTTATTACATTGGAATCGTAAATACGATCCAATTCATCAGACCTTCGTATTTACGATTCCAATGTAATAAATTATGACCATGGAGTACTAGTATTTAAGCCTTTTATTATATATATATTATATGTGTGTGTGTGTGTGTGTGTGTGTGTGTGTGTGTGTGTGTCTGTGTGTGTGTGTATGTGTGTCTGTGTGTGTGTGTCTGTGTGTATAAATAAAACATATATATATATATATTTGTGTGTGTGTGTGTGGTGTGTGTTTTAATATTTCAGCCGACTACGTGTGTTTAATTGTATTTTTTGTATTGTATTTATTGTATTAATTAAAAGTTGAAGGAAACATATATTAAATTCCCTTGAAATTTATATCCATTGATGTTTAGGGATGTGAAAACCTGTTTCAAATATTGGAAAAACACGGAAGAAAATTTTAAGTCTACCGATAGATACAACCGTATCAACCGACTTCTTAAGTTGTAGATTTTGTGGCTTTGAGGATTAAACAGTTGGTGTGCTTTGGCGTCAGGTAGTATAGATATATTAAAACTCATTGGAAACTGGACGCGAAAGAACTAAATAACTGTCAAAGACATAGACAGTCGAATGGGAACAATTTAATTCTGTAGATTGAATAAATGGTTCCATTCGAAATTCCTTGACATTTACTAGGATCGACAAACAACGGAAAAAAGGTAAGAGTACAACTGCCGTTTCAGAAAATATACCATTTCTCTTTTCCTGTTGAGATATGAATAAAAGAAGGCTGGGCAAGGCATATATATATATATATATATATATATATATATATATATATATATATATATATATATATATATATATATATATATATTACTTTTATATTTTATCTGAAACCCTCAGTAATTTAAAATAAACACTGATTGTTTTTGCTCCCTGCTTTTATCGTTGCTTTTTTTGCTTTTGTTTTATTTTTTGGTTTCATAAATTATTGAATTTATTATGTTGATCCTAACTTTTCTATCATTTGTTATTAAAGTATTCATAAATTCATAGCTTCAGTATTCAGTCATTAATATATTTTCCATCCTGAGAACTTAAACCCCACTTTCACATAAATTTGGCCTTTTATCAAATAAAAAAAAAAAACGATTTCAGTTTCTGCCATGTTGGAAATGCTAATTAGGAAATAAAAAGAATATTGCATGAAATGAAATAAAGGATAGTTTGAAAGTTTGGCGAATATGTTGAAGAACTTTTTTCTCTTTCATCTCCTTGATCCTTTATGAAATCGCATTTGGAACTGGATGTTTAGCATATTTAGTAAATTTACTAAATAAACCGAACGAAATATTTGGCCAACTTAATACTTTATCTCATTCAGTGTATATAAAAGAATTATCATGGAATTCTAGTTTTATATTCCTTCTATGAAATTCTGTCTTAATAATAACGAAGTTAAATATTAGTTAAAAATTAATCAAAACGGTGAGAGTTTTAAGCTTTTAATCGACAAGCGTCTTGAAATCATTTTATAAAAATTAAAGTAATATGAACATTATTTTTGTTGTTGTAAATCAATAATTCAACTGATCACTAACTATTGAAAAATAAAAATAAAACTGACATATTAAAATAATTACAAATCCAAAATTATCATAGAAAAGTTAATGGTAGTGTAGAAAAATGTTTTCAATATTCGCATGCTTATTTAGATGCCATTTACTTCTAAGTCGGATGTTTGAATCAGGTGAAGGGTTCATTTTTTTTCTTTTTATTAATCTTTTCACCCCAAGGAAGGCAACAATGCTACTAGGACGCGGGGGGTGGGGGTGAAAGTGAATGAGAAATCTTTAGTGGAGTGAAGTGAGGGCAACGACATTAAAGGAACAAGATTTACGAAGACAAAAGCTGACCATGGACGTTGCATTTAAAGTTGTTCATTTTTTATGTTTGCAAGTCGAACACAAAAACAAAAATATAACCCTTTTTTAATAGTAGCCTAAATAATACATATCTTGAAAAAATATGGAATTTTAAATATCGATTTCCCGACTATTATTTAAAATCCTTCCCCTTCTTCAGACATGTCTATTTCACTTCCTGGCTTTTTGGAACAGACCATATTTTCCACAAGAAATGATGCATCGCGTATGCAAGGTAGATAACTCTAACACAGCAAAACTTTACAGAATTTACTAGCCAACAATTTGGCGTATTGTATAATTTAATGATTCATTTACGTCTTCTATTTTCCTATCATTTCTTTTGATTCAATAAGAATGTTTCCCGATTTCCACTTCACTGTCGCTTCTCACTCTCAGGAGAGTAAAAGAGAGAGCGGGAATTATTTCCTTCTCCTCCTCCTACTTTCCTACTTTGTTTCAGCAGTGAGAGGTGGGAATGAGTCCATTAATTTTGACTGTTGACATGGTGTGCCCAAAGGCCTGACATTCAGGAGCAGCGAAGGCTGAAACCCTCAAGGTTCGAGAAGCCAAAAGGCCACTGTCTAATTGAGTCGGCAGAAACGCTTCTTGCTTCTCATAAATCATTCCTTTTGAACAGAGATAAATTCCTGTTACAAGCAGCGACGCGCACGCGTCACGTGACTCGTCTCTGCTGCGCGGATTCCATTGTCGGTAACAAAATTACATGCGCACAAAATTGCACACTGTGAAACAACCACACGCACACAGACACGCACGCACGCACGCACGCACACAGACACGCACGCGCGCGCTTGCACGCACACGCGCGCTCGTACGTAAGTGCACCAATTTATACAATGTGATGTCGGAAATTTTCCGGACTATACTGTCTGTAACTCGATCGTTCAGTAGAAATATCCGATCCGATAACGTCGAAAAATCCATCTGCTTTCCTATTTGAGATATGTTATGTATAGTGTAGTTTTTAGTCTTATTTGGAAGCTTTTTGCAAATAGACTTTCCCTCCCTGTAAGCCTTTGCAAAATAGAGGTATTCACGCATTACTTGGAAGCGAATGATTAAAGAAATAAAAATTTAAATCCTCTCCAGAGTTTCCGAAATATTTATTATTCTCTTTTCTTTCAGATCCCGGATTTCTTGGTTAGTGAATTCATCTGTAATTATTTCAATATGTCAGTTTTATTTTTACTTTTCAACAGTTAGTGATCAGTTGAATTATTGATTTACAACAACAAAAAATAATTTTCATGTTTCTCCTTGATCCTTTATGACATCGCATTTGTAACAAGATTTTTAACAAATTTAGTAAATTTACTTATGTTGAAACCTGACTAATGCATGGAAAAATAATACAACACAAAATGTACTTAGAACAAAATGTATTGAAACAAGAAAGTGTACACAATATTTACATATAGCCTTTTGTATATTCTTGGGAAGACCGTTCCTGGAGAATGTGTTGACTTAGTCGCAGTCGGGCAGAGTCTTTGGTTGAATCTCTTGATTCCTCCCTCTCTTCCCGCTACCAACCATATTTATATGGTCGGTACTCCACTATGTAAATTAGGTGGATCCTACCACAACAACTTAATAAACTGAACGAAATATTTAGTCAACTTAATCGTTAAGTAGGTGTACCAATCGTTAAGAAGTGGCATCTCACTTTTAATATATACGAATATTTAATATTTTTTCGTTCTTCCTTGACATCCTTTCCTTTGCTTGGGTAGAATCTGTTGGCTTTCAATTAATATTTTGTGATGATTGTCCACGTTTTCGACAGGCAAATCAGTTTTATAATCTCTTACAGTTCTTTTTCACGGCGTCTTTGGGATCGACTATTTGCTTGCACTTCAAATTTACATCTGGGTCAACACAGCGAGCTTCGCGTCTTCTTTCGATGGCCTGGACGAAAATACCGACTGTTTGAATCAACATCTCTAATTTCATTTTATTTTACTTAAAACTATCAGCTCATTGATAAATATTCAGTGAGTAATGAATCCTATGAATGTGTAAATTTATCTTCCATTAGAATATTATGGATATAAATTCTACTTTAGAAAACCAGCTTCGGATGTTCTTCTGAAATTCGTTCAATTTTTCAGTTTTCTTTGACACTAGTTATGAATTTCACTAAGGGTTTGGACTTTTTAATATTTTTGACATTCCAAGAGACAGCGTTGTGAAAACTCGTGTGAGATTTTCGTTGTCTATACGTGATTTAAGCACATGTTTTTAACATTTAGAGAACTTTTAATATATACGAATATTAAATATTTTTTCGTTCTTCCTTGACAGCTTTTCTTTGCTTGCGAAGAAGCTGTTGGCAAATCATAGTTTTATAATCTCTTACAGTTATTTTTGACGGGGCTTTTGGGATCGACAAATGCTTGCACCTTAACGACATTGCTGACCTAATATTTCATGCATAGATCTAATTCTCCTGAACTAAAAACCACGAATGCCACTATGGCCTCACATCTTCCATCATGTAAATTTTTGAAAAGAGTTTTTCTTAATGTATATATGTATCGTTAGATATCCAATATTTTACTTATATTAATTCAATTAGTCAACCAACAATTCAACAGATTTTATGTAGACCTGCTTACAGCACTCCCATAAATGGCACAAAGGAAGCTTTGTTTTCTATCCAGTTGTCATATTTTTCATTAATTTTCCTGTTATCTCTTTGTGAATTTTGCTTTTGCGCTTCTTTATTTATTATTATTATTATTATTATTATTATTATTATTGTTGTTGTTGTTATTCATAATAATGATAATAATTTTAAAGAGGTTAAATTAATAAGCATGACATGATGTACATAACTTTTATATTATTTTCGTTTTTATTCTTATTGCATTAAACACATTTAATCCTTTTCACCGTCTTACGATAAATCAGACTAGCATTTATTCGCAATTAGTTGTCTTGCAATTCATTTTAATAAATGCATTTTCTTGATAGAGCTTCAATTTTTAATGTCTGTTCTTTTTTTTTTTTAATCATTGATCCAAAGATGTTTTTCAAAATGTCAGCCAAAACTTTGGTATATAATTCTGTCCATTCATTTTAGATTCTTCTCTTTTCGTGAAATTGAGTTTAACGTTTGCCTAATGAAGATGCATAATAACAAAGAAATATGGCGGAACGCAGCGGTGTTTATCTTTGGTGTTTAATTCTTTTTCAAATTCAAAATAATAACGGTGAAAAAGAAGTGGATGAAAAATAAAATAAAGATTAATCTAAAAAAGATTAAAAGAATAAAATAAAACCACATAAATGGATTATACAAAATAGAAAGGAGACACAATACTTAAATAATAAGACCAGGTTCTGTAGTTCAATGGTTGGGAGAGGAACATAACTAAACAATATCGCCGTACCTACCCATGGCATTATGAAATACATCTTGACAGATATTTTAATTATATATTATGGTATTTATCTTAAAATATTAAATCTATCTATCTATCTATCTATCTATCTATCTATCTATCTATCTATCTCTCTGTGTGTGTGTGTGTGTTTGTGTGTGAGTCTGTGTGTGAGTCTGTGAGTTTGTGTAATGTCTGTAAATATCCATATGTAAATAAATTATATATGTAAAGACAATATAAATAAAAGACGATAGGAAATTTTATTAAGGAAAATGTGGAGATTTTATTTCGTATATTTTATTTATATGCATAAGTAAAGTGGAGGAAAATTGTCGTTAACTTTTCCTATTTTAAATTTAAGAATGCTCTAAAATATTCTTAGAGTTTACTTTGAAAGGAGAGGTAAACTATGAAAGACGCTAAGTGATGCCATTTTTTGCTTCATAAACGAAAGTGAGTTAATGTTGTTGAATTTTTATTATGTTTTAATGTAATTATTATTTAATATATTTAGTTTTATTATTTATTTATTAGTTTATTTATTTAAAATATTAAACCGTCTTGAGTCAACCATTTTTAAATTTCTATGATCATATATGTTGATTTGGTTCGAGGAAAACCTCAAACAGTATTTGCTGAATCGAAACTAAAGGCCGAAGTATATTGCTTATCTCATCCCAAATATATTTTCATTTGCTGCCTGGCATTTGTAATTTGAATATAGGAATCGTGAAAAACAGTACTTTTTATTCAGTTACTAATCATTTGGAATATAGAATCACATCAAAGACAGAAGGTTTTTCCAAAAGGATATTTTTTTTTATGTTGAAAACTCTTCTTAGCACAACATTTTCTTTATCAGTGACTAAATTATCTAAAATGACATCTATTGCTAAAACTGCTACGTTCCTAGGCGTGGTCCTTCTGTTTTTACTCTCTCTGTTCTCTTCGTTTTCAGCTTGTTATAATCAGGTTTACAATATAAGAGATATTCATTTCGTTAAACACGACTATCAAATACGATTACTTCTGTCAGTATTGAGTATTTTACTCTTCATTTTTACGTTAGCTTCGACTTTGTTTTATTTACACGGTAGAATCGAGGTCATTTGAATATTTCCCAGTGTATCACTGGACCAACTCTGTTGTGCTTGGTTTTTGTATTTCGTTTAAGCCATATTGCTTCATTCATTAATGATTTCGATTATATTTTTTCCTTTCTCTACAAAATCAATTTTGATGATAATCTATGGGAGATTTGCTTGTATTATTATTATTATTATTATTATTATTATTATACAAAATATATAACTCTAATATCATCCCGAGGTAATCGTTTGTATTATACGGTCTGTTATGTTATTTTTGTTGTAGTGCTGGTTTTTCAGATTATTTAAATATAAAATGTCAGCGTAGAGACAACAACAGCAATGCTGACACCCATATTTCTTTTTATTTTTGTTCTTTTCTTCTTCTTCTTCTTCTTCTTCTTCTTCTTCTTCTTCTTCTTCTTCTTCTTCTTCTCACTATTCTTATTTCTTTTTCTTTTTCTTCTTCTTCTTCTTATTATTATTAATATTATTATTATTAGTAGAAGTAGTAGTAGTAGTAGTATAAATACTACTACTACTACTACTACTACTACTAATAATAATAATAATAATAATAATAATCATATCTTTAAGTAATAAAGCTCTGGTCTATTTTCCCAGGTATCTAGTATCTTCTGTCCCAAATATTTCAAACATTTCAATAATCTCGCTATTGTTTCTCGTCCATTGCAAAACGTTATGAAGAAACTGGGATTCTTTTCAGCACCCCTTCTTAATGATACGTAAAACAATATTACATTTATTATTAATAATAAATATAATGTGTAATCTACAATTATTAATAATTATAATATTAACACCTTCTGATGTATTAGAAGATTGGCATAAGAGTTAAACACCTAGCAAATGGGACAAACGTGATTGCTTTCACAATAATTCACTTGGCTAAGGCATGAACATGTATCTTCCGTTCCTCTTTCCACTATCTATCTCTCTGTCTGTCTGTCTCTGTAGCTTTGTTTCATCACCAGTCATCTTCCCGTTATTCTTCTCATTAACATGATATTTTGCAAGAAACCTCTAATGAGTGTCTCTTATTTAAGCAACCTACCTAAACTGTAGCAAGGTAATTGTTGCTATATCCATTGTCTGTTTTGACAGATGTGAACTACTAAATACTCAGTACTGATATCATCATCATTATCATCATTATCATTCTTCTTATTATCATCATTTAGTATAATTTTTTTTTTAATTTTTTGTTCATCTGCATTGAGGAATTTCTTTTTGTTTTTCACAGTAAGCATTTCTCAGTCTTTCTTCGCGTCCTCTCTTCATAATAGGCGCCCTGACCCACACTTCATCGTGCCTTACCACAACCTAATGAATCGAAAAAGGCTCAAAGGAATAGAATCTGTTATTTACTACAACAAAAATTTCATTCGTAACAATGTCATCAATCATTCGAACCGGCGTCCAAGGTGTCACCGAACCGCCTTTCGTTCGGGCCCAGGTCAGCGATCCCCCGAGAGTGGACATCACGTCTTCCTCGATCGACTCGACGTTGGAGGTCAGATTTGGACCAACCGGATAATAACGAAACGGGAAACGCCCTTTTGACACCAAAAATAGCAAAAGAAAACCGGTATGTGTAATGGAAAATCAAGATTATTATTATTATTATTATTTTAATATTCCGTCTTTTCGTCTCATTCCGTCTTTTCGTCTCATTAATCTTCTTTTCTTCTTTTTCATGTTTTCGCCATTTTTAGTGTTGCTTTTACTATTATAATTGTTGCTGATTTTCTTAATATTTTCTAATATTTCTCTGTTCTCTATTTGATTTTAATTTCATTCAGTTTGGTAAAACACAAAGACATATTGCATAAAATAGAGTTAGAAAATGTTGTGATATGAAAGTGAAGAAGGTCTGCTTTGAAAATCAGAATTCATACTTTTGATTCTGCCTGTATTCGATCTCTTACTTCTGCAACTATTGATCATTTTTTTCTCCTCTACTGGATATTCACAAAAAAATGACTAATTTATATTTTTACTTCACATTGTCAAATTCATTTCGTTTAAAGGTTAATCAATTCCTATCTCAAAATGTGCGGCGTTGATAAGTGGTTAGCAAATTATTCTTGCAGCTAATTAACATTGGATTTATTTCGATCTGCGCTGATTATCTTATAGTTTTTTTTCTTTTATTTATTAATTGTAGTTTACTTTTGCCACAAAGCTACAAATATATCTTAGCATCGAGCTCAGAACAAGCAGATTCGTCTAGCTTACTCGCTAAATCATAGATGCGGGATTGATTACAGTCGATTTCTTTTTAATCATTTCAATCCAAGCAAAGCAATACAGTCCCTAAGACTCTAAGGGGAGACTGTGTGTTTGAGAATATGAGAAAAAATACTATTAAGAAGAGAGAACAATAAAAAAACAAGAATGAAGAAGACATAAGATAACGATTGATATGACATTTTAAATTTTTGAAGATCAATGTTGACTGGGGAACATGATGTCGGAGGAGAGGTTTTACAAGCGAGGTATCCAGTCTTGATCAGCATTTGATCTTGGAAACATTAATTCATCCAGGGCCGGATTTAGATGAGCGGGTGGGGATGCTAAGATATTACACTTGTGGGTCCCCACAAAAACAAGCATTCTCACGGGTAGAGGAAAATAGAATAGTGTTAAATTAAACAATTTGAGTTAAGTCGAAGATGATGACGGGTGCTTAAAATTAGTAAAGGGTTATTTTGAGTCTACAAAGCGTTATGACAGCATGGGTAGGAAACGGCCTATGAGAGTGTCAAAAATATTATACTATTTGACTGGAGATGCCCTAGATTTTAAGGCACTAGGCTTCAGGCTGTAAGGCTATATGTAAATCAAGCACTGAATTCCTCTGTCGTCATAATTCTAATTTAAACGTTGATTTGATTAAGTTTTCTGACAACGCGACAATCTTGATGGTTTAGCAATTAACTTTTGGAAGTGTTGTTTCTCTCATGTATATATATATATATATTATTTTAGTGCCTGTTCATCTATGATAATTGTAAAAGCTAATTTAAGATTATCCATTATTAAATGCCTTTGAACATATCTTTCTCTGTATCTTCCAGTATTCTCCCTTATCCCTTACAATCTCTGTATTTATTCATACTTTTATCTAAATGTTATATAAAAGCATGGATTAGTTTTATGTGCGGAAAAGGAGTTAGGAATACACAAATATATTCTTCTGTATTTATGTTTGTCTCGCTAGAACAATTACGACTGAGTAGTGAGTTCGGTCCTCATTGGGTGCTCCGTAATTTCGGCCTTGTGCCACATCCAATCTACACTTAGAAATTCACTATATTATTCTGTATTACTTCTTTAATCATTTGCTGTCTCTCTCTCTCTCTCACTCACTCTCTCCCGCACACACACACAGAAAAGCTATCTCGCTCTCTCCCTCCTTTCACATATATGTACATACACACCTATACAAACTCATATATAATACATATATATACAAGGTGCAATGGATAAATTTTTGTCTAAATTATGCAAAAAGGAAAATACCACTGACATCTCATTGTAACATATTTTTACAAAAATATTTTGAAATACTAGTGAGTAAATTTATTCAATAAAATCGCCATTGATTTCAACCTCGGCTCCCAGAGGACTTCGGGATCTCCTGCAACACTTCTGGACAGTTTCCTTATTTAAGTTGGTAAGAACTGCTATAATCCTTGCCTTCAGTTCTTCTTTGGGGTTCCAAGGAGTTTTCTTGGTCTCTCACTCAACTGCGCTCCACACATAATAAACATGGGTTTTGCAGTCTGGGGAGTTAGGTGGCTAGATGTAAGGGGTGATGTAGACGCAGAAATTGTCTGACAGCCATGGCAGCTTGTGTGGCATGGTAGAGAATCCTGTTGCCAGACATTGGATCTTCTACCAGACACCTTCCTGACCCAGGGCAGTATTTACCTCCTCAAAGCACTTGATGTAGAACTTCTTGTAGGGCAAGGTGGGAAGATGAATGAAGGTATAACGACGCCATCACTCTAAACACCATGCTCTTGACTAAATATTTTGTTTTTATCCCCCTTATTACAACTTTTGGGGACACAGCACCCTCTGCATCGAAACTATGATTGACACTCAAACATTCTGAAATGTTCGTATTGGAGCTTTCGGTGCGAATATCAAGTAGTACAGGATGGCCTTTCCAAATTTCTAACGGGGTGAATTGCGTTATTTTATTCTTTTTTTTCACAGACGGTGCTCAACTGACCCTAACTATACTGTGCAGTCGACAAAAACAAATAACGCGCAAAGCTGGAAATTGAAAATATAATATGGCGATAATTTACCCATCGCACCCAGTATATTAGCCTTAAATTTGGTGGTCATCCTACAAAACAAGTACAAGGTCATGGATCATTGTAGAAACGAAACATTCGATTTGATTGTCGTTTGTTAAAGTTTTACGCCAACTTTTGGATCAATTACAACGTTTCATCCGTTTAATTCACTGGCTTGACAAAAAATGATGGATTACAAGATATATAAAACTACTGGTTCTGACTTCAGATAAAACACACATGAACACATACACACACATTGTTTCCATTGGCAGTCTTAGATATTTACTGAGCATAGATTAGCGTTGTACAAACAACTTAAAGCGTATTTTGCTTGATGGGGTCATGAACTCACCACAAATGTAATATAGTCCTAAACAAGACCCATTTTTTCTTTGTTATGGATATCATTTCAGCGGTAACTTGGAAAAATTTCATCTGACATGGAACTGCATACAAAGCATAAGTGTCTCACTGAATGCTTCCTTGTTTAAAAAAATGTGCACACATTGATATATATATATATATATATATATATATATATATATATATATATATATATATTGACTCTTGTTGAATGTTTAAAGCGACCAACCAGTGCTGTTGGGTCGGAGGTATTAGGTTTCAATGATGTTTGTGACAAGCCACATTTCGTCTGATGGAATATGAACGATGTGGATAATTTACTTTACTCACAATTTAAAAAAAAAAGTGAGACAATAGAATTTTGGAGATGGACATCAGTTCTATGTAATATCTTTATGATGCTCCATGTATCTGTTACATTTCCCATGGAAGAAAGCATTACATTTAGAGTGACATTCAATTCTTTATGAAAAGAATTTAGTAATTTTCTTTGTTTCTTAATCCTTAAAAGAACTAAACTTCATTATATGGCTGTTATTAATAGAAAATATTTAACTAAATTACTAAGTATAGACCGTTTTCTACGCACCCGTGTGTGTGTGTGTGTGTGTGTGTGTGTGTGTGTGTGTGTGTGTGTGTGTGTGTGTGTGTGTGTGTGTGTGCCTGTATGCTTCTGTGTGTGAGGTTTTATTTTATGTTTTAATCCGTTAATCCCCTAAATCTGGCCTACTTCTGAAAAAGGTTTGGGAAGCCTAGTCTACGGGGAGAGCAATATCTGCCGTTCAACACATTCTTAAATCTCTTGGCCTCAAATTGAAGATTAGTTTGCATTTCAACATCTGAGAGTATTTTTCTTCCTTCAGCTGAATATCTTCTGTTTCGGCCATCGACGTTTAAATTGGGTGCTTCCAGCGGCTTGCACAATTTCTTTTTTTCAACACGCATCTCTTTTGTAGTCATTCTGAACCAATAATCTGCATTCATTCTACAGCTTACAGTTTCAACTCTGTCTCTTCAAACAGGCTACACTTTCGCATCTTGTCCCTCTTAACTTGAATAGACTTGCTTCTTTTACATTTGTTCTAATCTACTATATATAAGGTTCCTGTTTCTGGTATTAAGAATTGTATTATTAAGAAGTAGCTGCTTATGTGACTCATATCACTGATATCACTGGTATAACATTAAAGATAGAGGTTTAGTACATGTCAAATATGACATGATTATGTAAACATAGGTCGTCCTTCTTGCCAAAGATCAAAGTCTCTTTGCTCTCTGTCTCAAATCAAAGTCTTGCACGCTGTCACTTAAAACTGAGATAGGAATATGTTATATTCGTGTTCGTTGACCAATGTTATACAAACAATGTACATTTACGCAGTAAAGGGAGATAATCACTTGATCAGAGAATGTGCTATAAAATTAATAGTCGAAAAATCATTCGTACAGACTGATCTCATTTAATACTTAGTTGAGTACATGATATAACCACTCACGTAACGGATTCTTTTAGCATGCTTCCGTGGAAATCTTAACTCAATATTCCTTGAAAATAGGACCGTTCTCATGAATTTAAACTTTCAATGAGTAAATTTTTCCATAATTTTTTTTCAATTTGATGTAAGTCAGTAGATAGACTAAGAAACTCAATCATTTCTACTTTGTTTGGTTCCACGATTCTTTTTAACTGTTTCCTTCGAGACTTTGAAATATTCCATTACATCGGTACATTTAAGGTTCCTTCAATTAATTTCAAATTCTTCAGTAGCATTGGAAAAAAACCTCTACTAACCATAACGTGGTTATTTACTTTGTGTTTTTCTTTTTTGATTAGAGGAGTTTCTATATTTTCTCTGTACATTACAAGCAAAAAATTCAGTTTTCTTTTCGTTCAAGTATAGTATATACTTATAAATATAAATTAGATAGAATCTTATCTGAGGAAATCAATGCCTTTACATTTCAATAAATATGATTTTCTATGGGATACAGCTTTTATTCAATATTCCTATGCACGTCAATACTATTAATTATTTCAATAACCGGTGTTTCTGCTGTTTTAAAATCATTTGCGATCTACTTTCGAGTTACCATTCAATTAGCTTGGACGTTTTTTATAACAATTGAAGCTGACTGAGAAAATATTTTCTGTGTTGTTCCAGCTTGTAGGTTCTTAGCAATAACAAACGTATTCCACATCAAAACAATCAACTCAGTAGTACTGCTGACTGGCAATGATTGTTTCATTCAACTGTACATTATATTGCTCAGTTACATCATTGTTTTGTTTGGTTGAGTGTTCCGATACTTTAACCATCACAGCCGTCTAAATTAAGCAATGAATGAGTTATACTTTAGCATCATACGCAAGTGAATCATGCTGAAAATGACAAAAGATACTATACCAATGCAGAAAAATACATACATATATTTATTGGTCAATTAAATTTTAAGATTCATTTTTTAATATTCCTCAAATATTTTCTGTATTATGTTTTTCTGCGTTATATGTTTGAAATATTTAATTTCCTAAGGAATTGTTAATTTTATATAAAAATAAAACACATGTAAATACATATAAATACACATTTTCTATAGGTTCTATTTTGTTTACGTTTTGGGTACAAAACTGAAGTTAATAGATATAGTTTTGAAGAAGTTCAAATGGGAGATGTGTTTTCCTTAAACGGGTAATTTAAAAATTACCCCATTGAGTTCTGTGGCCAATTTGGTAGCGGTAAACTTTGGCTCAAAAGGCGATTTCTGTGATGGAAAAGATAAAGTGTTCATTCTTATTGCGACGCAATTTTGCGATAGTAGCGCTTCTCAATCTCCTCTTGTTATTAATATCATTATTTAAGACAAATAGGAACACGGATAGCAATTCGAATAGGTGTACCTACTAAAAATAACCTGTAGAGTATAATAATAATAATAATAATAATAATAATAATAATAATAATAATAATAATAATCTCTCTCTCTCTCTCTCTCTCTCTATATATATATATATATATATATATATATATATATATATATATATATATATATATAAGTGAACATTGAAGTCAACACTCAGAGGCGACTGGCTGTTTCATGCTAGACGCAATCGTCAGGCCGCGGGTGTTGGATAAAGTGCTCAATATCAGAAATAGAGCGGATGCTCTATTTCTGATATTGAGCACTTTATCACATAAATATAGCACACCTTAGAACTATATTTCTTCATATATATATATATATATATATATATATATATATATATATATATATATATATATATATATATATATATATATATATATATATATATAATACCTGAAAATATATCACATACAAATCTATAACAATCTAAAATAATTTAAATACTAATTTAAAATACAAAATCAGAAATATTAATGCCTATGTTTCATAGAAAGCAAAGCATTTGATAGGGCCGGATACGATGAGATCAGGGTAATGTTGGGAAAATTTGATTTAGACAGAAAAGGTATTCAAATAATCAGTGCTTTCTACAACTTGCATTAAAATAGAGAACTAGTGATGTGAATACACGAAAATAGAAAAAGGAGAGTTGTCATCATATGTTTTCTAATTTGATTTATCTAATCTCTATAGGGTCACTTCCGTTTTTCATAATTCGATGTATCTTTGAAGGATTCCTTAATATTATTTCAGTTTTATTCTCTTTCTTACGGGACTTGACATTCAACACTGTCTTCAACTGCCTATTTGTCAAGAGTAACTGCTTCTCAAGGTTGGTGTCTTTCAGCTTTTTTTGAAAGAAGTCGGCATTTGTCATTTGCAAGTGACCGTCACGCAAACACCATTTGTAATTCTTGTGTATCGATTTCTTTAATATCTCTCCCCGCTCCCCACCTCTCTCTCTGTCTTTTACTATTTTTTTCCCAATGTTCTGATTAATGACTTTAGGCGTTTGGAAGAGCAGATAACTCTCGACAGAAACTAAAATGCGTGCCACGGCACGACAGTGTGTAGTTTATGAATTTTCATTCTAATCTTGAAAGGAAAAGAGAAGAGAGTAAGAAATTGTGGAAAAAAAGGAAAATACTGTAACACGTAAGAGAATAAATTACTTATTTCAAACCAGCATTAAAAGTTCAAATTCAGATAAAATCAAGAATTTCACAGGCTGACTGTCTAACTAGCTACAGCTTTATCACGTAGTCGCGTTACAGAAACTTTCCGACCAAATCTCATTCTCTCGATTAGTTGGCCTTGTACCGTTCTAAAGTAATTTTATTCAATTCCTGAGATGACAGACTAATCTATTCCGATTACTGTCCTAATTTTGATTGGTTTATTCATTATTCACAGTAAACTCCGACTGTCATTAGTTGTCTGCCTCATTAATTTCCTGAAGTTACGATGTAGATTTTTCTCATTTTATTATACAGAAAATAGCTTAGCTTTTATCGATATTTTGGAAGTAATTCGTACCTGTGATTTCACTTTCAATTTTTAACCAGATGATATGAATTTCAGTGCGTATGCCAGGTTCTGAATTTGAATTGATTTAAAACATTAGGCCATTATCCTCTCCGAAAATCAGAGGTGTTCTTTTCAGTCTTTCCTATTCAAAGGCTCCGATATATGAAAATAATCCATATAATCAGCTTGGCATGCTGGAAAGTCTAGTACCACCCAGCATGAATGTGGATTCTGTCAATAGTCTTATTTTCTATTAGCCTTCTAATATAAATAATATAAAACTTTCTATATTTTTATTAAATTCTATATTTTTATTAAATTCTACATTTTTATTAAATTCTACATTTTTATTAAATTCACAAGGTTTCGTGCTTCCGCATTTTTTCAGCATAAGACCTCAATTCTGATTTAAAAAAAAAATCATATCTACAGTTTAAGACATGTTTTAGAAACAACTTGTATTGCATCGAATAACAACGTGACACCGGCTACATTCCAAAAAGTACATTTTGAAGAATATTTATGATCTGTAGTGAGACTATGAAATCATGCATGGCTGGTCTTATGTGATACAGATTTTAGAAGCAGATAACGAATATCTGGCGAAATAGAGGATGTCGCTATTACTGTGAGAGAGAAAATTGTAGTAAATTGAAAAAAATGAAATAGTAATACCTTGCTCATGATCTGCAAACATTGTGGGATAAAAAGTTCAGTCAACTAGGCTTGCTTTAGAGTCTCGAATGTTTGTTTTTTTTTTTTTTTTTTTGGCAATAATATTGAAAGAATGGGAGTTTCTGTGAAAATTACAAATGATTCCAACTGCATCATCATTGAGATTGACAATAGCGAGAAGAAATTTGAGAAGAGTTGGTGTCAATTAATCCGGCCACCATAAATATTATACACAGTGTAAGAAGATTTTAGTTCTTGGGTAGTAACTGTAATTTTCTATTTGCTTAGACTAAGAAAGTATGAAAGATGACTGATATTTCTTTCAAACTTTGCTTTTGTGACCAGAATAATGCAATTCCTGAAATTTACCTATTTCCATTAGGAAAACTGGTGAAAGTCAACTGAACATTCTCGTTCACATAAACGAGAAACAAAACGACATTTGATTAAAAAGTAACCTTTATTTATTCTAGGATTACACAAGACAGACTACTAAAGTCAGTAGTTTTTCGTGATTTATGTTTACACTGTAAATTATTTCCATGAATCAGCCCCAATTATATTCTTCCTTCATGTTTTCATTATACTGTTTTTGGTAACATCGTTCATTGTCGAATATATCCTGGTGGAAGGGTTTTCCTTCCTCCTCTCAGTACGTCGCCATGTTCTTCTTGAATTTATCAAGAGGATCGTCAAGGATATTTACATTGAGGGACAAACCGAGCACATTTAACATAGATTTTCACCAGGGTCTCATCAAACGTCATATCATTTTCGGTTCTGGAATACCCCGGGAAGCTTTGAACAACTGCGACAATGTTGTAAACTTGGTAAAGCCGCCATGGAAACCCATCAGGAAGGTCAGCATTTTGAAGACTCCGGTAACTTTTCAACCGTACTCTTCATATTTCAAGGCATCAAGCAAGATATTAACACGGCTGTATTCCTCTTTGATCTGGACCGAGTGAGCCAAGGAAAGCCATAGATTGATATTTCCGTTATGAGGCAGAATGTTTTTGAGGCTTCTGGATTACCTGTCAATGAAGAGGCGCCATTAGCTGGGGTTAGGGGCGATTACAATTGCATCGAACAGGCAGGTCACTTTCTGGTAAAAGCAAAGCCCATCTTGACGCTTGGTGACGCTTTCACCTCACAAATTTCACTGCTTGAATCTCAACATTAAAAGCTCGGCATTGATCATTTTAAGCCCAAGCTATCTGATCAGGTCGTTGAGGTGTTTTTAGTTGGGTTAGTATGGTTTTCTCCCATCAGCTGTGCCACTGTAATCTGGATCATTGACTTCGTCCTGTTCTAAATTACTTTTCGCTTTTGCAAACAGCAGCGTTCTCTTTGAAGGAATGGGTATGGAGATGCCAGAGCTGTGTGGCACTGGTGCAATAGATGAGAGAAGGCTTAAATATACAACAGCAGTCGAATTCTTGCCAGCTCGACGTTTGGATTGGTCCACCATACAGAAGAAACAAGTGTTAGAGTTCTCAGTTCCCTCCAAATTTTAGGGACAAAACAATTCAAAATTTTGTTACACAGTGTAAAGATGGGTAACACGTGCAAAGGACTTTTCGAAACATTGTTCTTCCTGGGATTTTGCTTAGCATAAGAAATTTTCTTAGGATACGTGACATTATATGTAGATTTTATTTCTTTGTCAAAAATGTAAAACAAACAAAAACAAACCAAACAAAAAAAAAAAGCTGTGAAACATGAAATGACTGAACTGTAACTTATATAAACGAAATATAGAAATAGATAAAGCAAAGCAGGAGTTGTTTGGGAATTATGTAAATGGCTTTGGTTTCGAACATGCACTGCTAGGTAACCTTGGCATATTTGGAAGGATATTAGAATAACCCAGAACATATACAGAGAGAAAAAGACCTGAATACGGATAGGAAATGAATTATATAGCGGTACAACAATAGAAAGGGACGTACGTGTCTTCTCTCCGGGTTTATTCAACTTCTGAGAGTTAGAAATGCGACCAGAATTCATTATTGGTGCCCACAATCATAACGATATAAGATATGCAGATGACACACTGTTGAAAACAGATACTGAAATGAAACTACGAGAACTCCTATAGCGTTCAGTGATGGAAAACGAAAAAAAAAGTACGAAACATTAATTGCACAGAATACAGGTTTGTTGGCAAAAGGAACATGCAAATTACAAATAAGAGACACCAAAATCAATCAAGAACATTGGAAATAGCTGCAGTCATTTAATACATATTCATGACAGGATAACTTAACATCTCATCATTTCTCTATTCTAGATTGAATAATTGTTTAAACTACTGCAATCTTTTTGCTATCACTATAAGATGACGAATTTTTCAATTGTACGTTGCTATATTCTTTTACCTGTCTGCTTATGAATATAATTAGCCCGGTTATGTTATGAAGATAACGGATTTCCTTCATTACCTTCTTACACAAAGTAATTTCATAATGCAGGTACGTTTCATTGTTTATTAATATGTGACAAATATTTATGTCATCTTATTTATGCCGCTTTTTATTTCAACACCCAGGTCGTTATTTCACAATCATCAGTAATTGACATGAGTTGGAAATATCAAATAAGCAACAAACATGTTTTGATCTCGCATTCCTTTGTCTCGTGATTATGTCTTTCTGTATAAGCTAACATACTGATGAGTTCTATCAATTTTTATTAAGTATTTCTTTCATTTTCATTTCACTTGGTTTTATGTTTTAAGACAAGATGGAAAATGCAGCAGCGAAATCTGGACGCATTTTGCAATTGCTACTGTGTAATCTCAATGACCCTCTATGGCTTTGAATGCTGGAAAATCTCTCCACAAGGGAGAAGACTAGATGTAACAGAAATGTGCTTCTACAGAACGATGCTGAGAATAAAATGGATGGTGTGTGAAAGTAATGAAGAAGTCCTTTAAATATTAAAATGCGACTCCTGGTGAGATGTGTGATAAGATGGCGGAACGGAGTTTGGGAGGTGATGGCAAAAGATAAATGTTATTAAGAACTACAAGTGATAAGAAGTTGTGGTGAGTACTGATCGCCCTTGTCTTGAAGGAACACAGCACAAAAATGAAGGATAACGTGTTGACCATGTTTGCCGTAGTCTCTGAATATGGAATCCAGTGGAGTCCGTAATCCCTTCAATATCAGAGGTTGGCAGTGAAGATTCAGAGAAAGTAGCGGCTGTTAAGTAATTCTTTAAGTCTTCGTTATCAGGTTGTCAATGAAGATATTTTGGGGAGAAAAACAAATTGGCTGCCTTTATACACGTCGGATTGAATATTTTGAGATTTCTGATTGGTTAACCTTTCTCTTGGCGGACTATAAAACGAGTCAGTGCATTTTGGTTAGCTCACTAGTACATACATATATCCAAAAAACTGTAACATAACGCTGCTTATTTAATCGGGAATTGAAACTCAGCGTTTTGTAATAAAAGCAATTGTTATTACAAAAAATATTACTGAAAAAAGGAGTCCGAATAGACAGTACACTGACAAAGAAATATTTTAATTTATTCTTTTATTTTCTACGGTTTATCTACCATTTGTAGATTATTGAAAGCCACAAAATATTTTTAGATCATAAGAATCTTTCGGGTAAAATAATAGTTCAGTGATACAAGTCTTACTAATTAACCCATATTAGGGGAACCGAAGTGGGTCCATACCTTTCCTTATTTGTGCATAAGGGAATATAACGAACCCAACGGAAATGTAAACTCGACTCTACGATTAAAAATTCTACACATTTCCTCTGACAACACTGGTATTCCCAAGTAGTTAACCATGTAGATACTGACCAGCATCAACGTTGCTTAACTTCGCTGATCTTACGGAAACCAGTGTTTCAATATGATGTGGTCATAAGCCATGAAGGAACTTTGAATAAGAAACATAAATAATAAAGATTTATTTGAACAGTTTCAGTAAAATGATTGTAAAAAGAGCGTTTTACAAAAATTATAAAAATAAATATAAACAGGAAGAAAATCGAGACGATAAAATTGAAGGATAATGTGATAAAACCATACAATCAAGAAGCGGACATATTAATTTGTCAAACACAAACAGACATGAAAAAGCGAGTCAGAATCAGAAGATGTTTCGTCCATCTCTTTCCTTAAAAAAATAAAAAAAAAACAAACAAAAAAAAAAAAAAACAGACTATGCTCCTGCTAAAATCAATGTATCAAAAGTCAAGTTGTCTTTAATCCTCGCTGCAAACAGTTTTGTTGTCACGAGACCCATGTAGGAAGTAAATCACAATAATCCTTAATCGCTTTCTGCCGGTGAACGACCATGTCTTGGTCTTGTCGTCCTAATAGAGCGGCAGTAAATCATAGCGGGCCCGGAGCGTAGCTCATTTACTTGGTGATGAGCAGGAGTGAAGAGAGTCGCTTCATGAGTAATGGATTCTACGGGAGTCAATGTGTGTAACATAACCACAATTTCTGCGGAATGTGTCCGTGTGTTGCAAATGACTCGCAGCAAACCAAGTGTGGGTGTGCATCTGCCTGCTAGTGCAAGGAGGGATATTTACTAAGCTTGGGTAAGCTTTGTCTTGTAGAAAGCCAACTTAAAGGAAGGAAGACAGTATCGTGTCAATTTACACACATGTGGGAGGTTATCTGCTTTGAAAATAAACATTCAATATCCTGTCCTTAATATGAGCTTGAACCTCGACCACTGGCACTGGGGAGAGATTGGCAGTTATCTCAGTTACCAAGCAGGTTTTCTATCTAGGAAATTTACGTGTTTTAGGTTAGTTTTTATGTCTATGTCCAATCCCATATATTTGAAGATTTTTATAATTATTTTTCCTGGTTTTCTTTGTATATTGTCTGTTACACTCTCTTAAATTTATGAATCAGTCGTCCCTGTAGAAGCCTATATCATTTTTATCGATTATTTTAAATAATTCACGTAGTAAATGTATGTCTATAAGCTAACAGGTTTTGCGCCATCAAAGTTTCCCATTGTAATCTCAAATGTTCCTCCTCTCTATCCTAGAGTCTTTGTTGTCAAATAATAATGATTTTCGGGAGTGTTTAATGATATTTACTTCGGTTGTATTTATTTTTATTTGTTCTTGTGCTAAGGAGGTGCCCTTATTTAGCATGTGTTCTATTATAAACGGGTAATTATCTTTTACATATGGTTGCATAAATTCAAAATTATGTTTGTTTTTTTTATCTTGCGGAATCAGTCTATAGATGTTTTTGTGTCTTTCCACTGATTTACTAACTTCTTTCTTAGTTCTGAGTTAATTCTTTCTAGGATTATTTTGGTTATTTTACCTACATCACTTTAGGTTGGGTTTATGAATCGTCATATTTGGTTTGTTTAGAAGTTTTCATTATGGTCTTTTAGTGTAAAGAATGATTTTGATTTAGCGATGCGTTATATCCGGTCATCTCTGTTTAATATTTGGGAGATTTCTTTAGATTAATATCGCATTCCATTTGTTTTGGTGCTTTTCTGTACGTTTTAGGCTGCCCTTGAATAGTTTTTTTTTATAAATAGAGCGTGTATATATATATATATATATATATATATATATATATATATATATATGATGCATGTTTCATTAAATAATAAGGAGAATTTTCTGTCTCTTTATTTTAAGCAAATTTTTTTCATATCGTCTGATTAGCTTAAGAACATTATCATAGAAAGAGGAAAGAAAATCACCATAATGATACATGTTTTTTAATCCTATCTAAGCTTTCGGTTTATATAAGCCATCATCAAAGATGACAATTACATTACAATAAATTAAACAGTACAGGGACATAGTAACAATGATAGTCTGTTTTGTTTGCATCGAAGATTTCCAAGCAACGACAAATTCGTGCATACGAAACGCTGGAATTGAAAATCGCATCGCGGCTCATGACATCACACATGACCACTCGAGAGTGAAATCGAGAAGTGTTAAGTAGGGGAGGCCGTTGGTATAAACCAATGCTTTCTGTAATCAATTATAGGCATTTAAGTATATTTGTGGCGTTTTCATAGTTTATTTTGTTCAGGTTTGGTTTCAACAGTTTCATCTCTATATCTTCAAGAATTTTTAGTTTTTGTTTATTGTTTTCATGTTTAAGTATAATTGTGTTTTCAACAAGGATTTTACGGAATTGTGTATGCCGCCAGGCATGTTGTTTTAAATGACTAAAAATATTAGAATTATCATTCAAATATAGCGTCAACCAACGTGAAAGTGAGTTCGTGGTGTGACCAACATAAATATTATTTAATTCGTTGGAGATTTAATCTCCCAGAATGCGCTTGAATTTTTAAACTATGTTGTTTTGTTTTTTTTTTTGTTTTTTTTTTGCAAATCGCCAAGGGTGGGTGGGAAATCATTGCGAATAATTGAGTTGGATATACTAGATTTAGTGCAGTATATATTGAGTTGGATATACCAGATTTAGGGTAGTATATATTGAGTTGGATATGCTAGATTTAGTGTAGTATATATTGAGTTGGATATAGCTGATTTAGTCTAGTATATATTGAGTTGGATATGCCAGATTTAGTGTAGTATATATTGAGTTGGATATACTAGATTTAGTGTAGTATATATTGGGTTGAATATGCCAGATTTAGTGTAGTATATATTGAGTTGGATATACTAGATTTAGTGTAGTATATATTGCGTTGGATATACTAGATTTAGTATATATATATATATATATATATATATACATATATATATATATACACGATATCTATCTCTCTCTCTATATATATATATATATATATATACGCTCTATATATTATGTTTCATCATGAGCTGTTCTAAACTCAGTATATTTACTTTAAGATAATAAGGATAGTTTTTGGCTGATTTCTCACTGACTTACTTCTAACTTCTTTCTTAGTTCTTAGTTAATTCTTTCTAGTATTATTTTAATGATTTTAACTACTTTTATTTGGTTGGGATTATGAGTCTGCGTGATAGTTTTTTACGTATATTGTATTTGCCTGCATTAATCTTGGTGTATCTGTCTTCATGTGTGTGCGTGTATGGGTGTTGCATGTTTATCTAAAAATGTGTTAGATTGTTGGTTTGTATGCGTGATGTTTGGGGAAATGATAATTTTCTAATATCTCTCAGAGGTTAGTGTTCGTAATCAAGTAAAAGCCTAAAATTCGTAAACTGGTTTTCAATTGCTGCATTTACTGTTTCAGAGATTGTCATAACACAGTCTTCCTATGCAATTGTCATCTATTGTCCTTTCTGCCAGACTTAAACTAAACTAGACATTTTTTTTTTCATTAAAACCCTGGTGATTATCTGTTTCCTGCTATTATGAAGAAAACCACATTCCCATAGAAAATGGTTGTTTTTTATTTGATATTTTATTCGAACACTGAATGGAAAGCAAAATAGGAATCGAAAAAAAAGGGGAAACTTATTTTCATATTTCACGTTGTTTTTGACCACTTCAAACACTGCGCGCCGGAAACCATTCTGGCCAATCAGAAGACAGCAATAAATGAGTGACCTGAGAATGTTTTCTTATAGTGAATGCCGTTTTGATTATTTTTTTTTAAAAGTTCATTTGGTTGTCTCATATAAATCTGCCGATATGAAGTGATGATTCACGATCTTTAATTAATCAACGGATTACTGGCGTGTAGAATCTTTTCTTTATTTACTGTCATGTCATATCGTTTGAGCGACGTATCCAGTATTACTTTCTCACTATATCTCTCTTTCACTTTCTCTCACTCTCTCTATTTAGCGTGTCATTTTAAGACATAGACGATCATGCTTCTCCACAACCTCTTGTCTATTGTTACTTTCATCAATAATCCATTCTTTATAATTCCTCTTGTTTTTCTGTATATTCTCTCCAGGAGGGAAGGAAGATTCAAAGACTAAAATGAAGGAAGGAAAATTTAAAGAATAAAATGAAGAAAAGAAAATTCAAAGAATAAATTGAACGAAGATTCAAAGAATAAAATAAATGAATGTGACTTGTGTGAATATAATTTTTTTATTAACATCCTTAAATATTATGCATAAAAACCGAAATGCAGCCGTGATTCGATTCAATGAAAAGACTCTTATATTCTTTGAAAAAACTAAAAAAAAATGCATTTCTTTTAATTCAATGCAAATTCTGCGTTGAGGATATGACAACGTAAAGTGACTGGCAAAATTTGAAAATGAATATCAATTTTGAACGTTGCATTGTTCAAAGATTCTTAATTTTGATAACAGAACCACGAGAAAGCGATAAAGACAAGATACTTGAACAGAGAGTGAGAGATTGTTGGGGTAGAAAAAAAAGTTAAGGCATCAGAATGATATCTTAGCGATAATAATGTCGGCTGGCGAGATGTTTTCTTGATTTCCCGCCGCCTTCATCCACGCGCGCTATCTGAACGTCCTTCCCATCCCATCTTTTGTTATTCAGTACTCAAGAAATCAGCAACGACATAATAGTTCATCAAAACGCAATAACCCTCACGTCTACTTAATATTCACAGCAGCCAAAGAAAGAGGGTGAAAAGAAAGAAAAAATTGGATAGAGGGTAGAAGAGAGTAAGATGGTCAGGCTTAGAGAGTGTTCAGCTTAAGGAAAGAATTGTGTATTGCTTAGTCAAGTGAAATAAAGACCGACGACTCTCTCACGTGGTTTCGTGGAAAAGGTCTCAAAGCTGAGGATGGGAATAAAATTAAGAAGTGGTCGACTTCATGGTGGGTGGTGGTTACTTGGATATGCGTTGTTTTATGAGATGTTTTCGTCTTTTATCAAAATAGATTGGGTGTTTAGCGAAGATCTCCAGGTTCGATAACAACCTGATCATCAAGATGTTACCCACTGCAAATTTCAATCGCATCACATGGTAAAAATAATTGTTAATTTGTTTTATTGTTATTCAGGTGCTGATCTGAATTGTAAGAAAAGGCACAGAACTGGTCGTCAAGAGCTTTGTGGTTCCACATTAAGTCAATGATTATCATTAGCGCCACCTCAGTTCTATAATTGGCATCAATATGGCTAAAGGTTTTTATAAATATATTGTCTGGCACAAAGCAACACATGCATGGTAACCAATAAGAATGGAAATCTGTACACAGTATTAACAGTCTACTATAAAGATTATTCCTTTTATAAATAACCTTCAACACTGGAACCATTGAACATCTCTTTATATTTCTGTAATGAGATATTGTAACTACGCACGTTATGTACATTGTTCGAACTGTTGTCCTCATTTTTCTTGTTATATTCATGACGTTTTGGCCGTTGTTGGAATTTCGAACCAAATCATTTATTTCATTCACTGGGACAAATAGTTCTAGTTCCACGTGCCATGCCTTTTCTGGATGTCCCAGTTTCAGTTATTACCCTTTAGTAATTCAACTCTCCAAGTTTTTGTTTACCTCCAGGTATTGAAAGCCCAACACTTTGGGTCAAGTGACTGCATTACTTCAAGCAACGGTGACACATGGCCCAGTAGATAAAAGTAAAAATTGGTTGATTTGCTCATATTTTCTACACAATGAACTTTTTTTTACAAATACAATTAACTCTATGCGTCGCATGGATGGGTTCTACTTTTTGCGTCATCAAAACTAGAAATATCCAAAGAAACACGAATCAAATAAAAACACAAAGCATTGCACAAGTCTTCGGTTTTCAGTAAATGGTAATGAGATATCTCGTTATCCTCCACTTATCCTAACAACGCAATATCTCTTAGACACGTGACATACAAAATTAAAATTTGAAGGAAAACATATCGAGTTCGCTAGCATTTATGAGTTAAATCCTTGGGTTTGGTGGTGGTTGAAAACCTCATGCTCTTGTTCAGTAGAAGAAACGAATATAAGCGAAAAAGAAGGGAATATGGCCAGTGAGTGGTAAGGGATGTGAAATATCCCCTAAACAGTGAAAGAGGAATGAGGCCAAACTACCCCCGTGGACTGAATAAAGGGTTCAGTTCAAAATTTCAAGAAAAAGATTACAGCGGCCGAAACTTTGTCAGTGTTACGAGCATCCATATATCAAAACATATGAATTATCTTAATTAAAGCCCTGCTTTTGTTGAGTTGTGGTACACTAAGTTAAACTGAGCATATAAATGCCGGCATTACTTTACTTTAGAGATTTAACCTACACTCCCATTAATTAATATTACTTGTTTGAACATTTGATCTTCATTGGAAGCGTCACGCATTTGCAGAGCACATTCCAAAGGAATGGGACTTTCACGGCGAATAAATATATCACTCGCTTAGCAAACGTCCCATTTAATAGCAGTTCTATATGTTTCTCTTATAGACTCAAAGGACGAAAATATTGTCTGAATGTATGAAAAAGCAACGTTCGATTATAGCCACATGATTGTAATGCCTATGACTTGTAAGTAAAACCACGTAAGCAAATGCAGGGAAGCCGAATGTGTTTATTCATATCTGTTACAATTTTAAAAGATATTTGAACATTTTATGTCTTTAAACACTTGTTAACCAGGGAAGAAAATTAAAAGAAAAGTAAGAGACTGGCTATATAGTAAGCAAAATTACCTTGTACATCCTGCAAACTAATTAAAATAATCTTCATCACATCTCCACGGCAGATATATCGGCCATGGTGGTTCACCATCATAGAAAATGTCAATGTTTATGCAGGGATATTTTTTAACATTCAGAACTTAAAATTAAATCCAGTGATATTTTCTCGGAGTCCCATTTAACAGAAATATTGCCATCGGTTCAAAAATTCATGCCAATTAACGAAGCGTGGCCCCAGTTAAGCGGGGAAATTAAAAGACGTTTGATACAGCAAAACCTGGAGAATAAGTTATTCCACTTAATGAAAGTATCACTTAAGTCGGGTCCCACTTGCGTCGAGTGTACGGTGCTGGCACTAAATTTAAGATAATTTAAGATAAAATTTAAAATAAAATAGATATGTATATTTCACGGTCTCTTTCTCTTCTTTGTTGCCGTCTTCCTTTCACGTGCTACTTTTATTAGTATTTCTTTCAGTTCGTTTTATCCGCCAAAACCTCTGCTACATTTTCTCCATCCCTATAATTTTATTCATCCTTCATTCCTAATATTGACTTCCGCCAGAGTGTTGACTTGTTGTCCTCGTTAATTGTATCATAGACTTTATTTATATTCTTTTTTTTTCTTTTTGTCTTCATTTCATTTGACCGAACACTGGTTACGTTTTAATTGAGATCAAATCGAGGCAATGAAGTGATCATTTTTCTAGGGTCACATTACCTGCGATCTCTTGTTTTGCTTTTCATATAATTACACATCATTTTTCTTTCTCTTGTCATTAATATTTTGCATTTTCATTCTTTCCTTTCCTTCATATAACTTCTTTCTCATTCATCCATGCTCTTCTTTTAATATAAGGTTTATTTTTCTTTCATTTTAATTTTAATGACTGTTATGTTTTTTCATTTTGTTTCATCGCAATTATAATTAACGATCAAACTCGTGCAATTTCATTACCATTTTTTCACTTTTTTAATCATTCTTTACAAATTGTTCGACCAACCTGTCTTCATACTCATTTCATATCCACTGTTCTCTCATTCCTCTCTTTAATCATACAAAGATGTCATTTTATCTCTTTTTTTTCTCTCCCGTTGTCTTTTTCTCTTCCCACTTCACCTACATATTCTTTTCCTTCTACGCGTCCATGATAAGACGATAAACTACATCCGTGTCCTGGGTAAGGCGATAAACTACATTCGACAGCAAGGCCTCTGATCGGAAGGTTGTGAAGAGCGTGCGATCACCTCATAATTGCTGTTGTTCCCAGTTCCACCCAGACCCGGGGTGGTAGCACCTGTTAGGGTCCCAGCTATGGACAAAATGGGATCAAAGCTCTATGAAAATCTAAAAATAGGTTTCAATACCGGAAATACATTTTTGTAAAAACTATTACCAGCAATACATTTTTGAAAAGATATTGCTAGCAATGAATTTTTGAAAAAAAAATACCAGCAATAAAATTTTATCGGCATTAAATAACCACTGAGGTTAATATGTCATAAACCGAATCTAACCAAAGCTTCTGCTACTACTCTCTAATTTGTTTTCCTCATCCTTCTTCTCCTTTGCTTCTCACGTTTTATTACATTTTCCTGAATTTTATTTTAATATTTACTTGCATTTCATTTTTTCCTCATACAATAAGTTTTAGTTGATCGTATAATCTAATCTTGATTTTGTTGAAAACATTTTTGCTTTTAAGGCTACGAAATATTTTCTTTCTATTCTTTCTCCGTTGACACGAATATTAACTGGTTTTCTTCCGTCTCTTTCCGTTATCAAACTTACTGTCACTTCTTATTTTCTCAAGTTCCAACTCCCTGATTATGTTTCACTTTCTTTATTTACTTTCTTCTTCTTCTTCTCCTTCTTCTTCTTCTTCTTCTTCTTCTCCAATTTTTCTTTCTAAAACATTATTCTTTATTTCTTTGCTTTAAGATGTCCTTGTTTCATATTGTCTCTTGTTCTGTTCTCATTTTCCTTACACTTTTCTTTTTTTATGTCTTCTTTTTTCACAAACTACTCATTTTTTTCTGCTGCTGCTTCGACGCAATTTAAAAAAAAAAAACTTACTGATTCGCTCCGCCTCGACTATCCAAACAAATAGTGTTATAATAAAGCCTTCATTTTGACCCACAAAAGACTAAGCAAATGACAGACGACAACCCCGTTTCTTGAGAGATAATCAAAATGTCATTTTTAGCCTGAACGCTGTTCGTCTTTATAATTAGTTTTTATAATATGTTTGCAGTTAAGACTTACATTGAAAGCGCGACAAAACACCAGGTTTAAATACAGAAGATGTTTTAATAAACAGATTTGGGTGACGGGTGATTATTATCGCAAATCCTGTTATGAATGGAGTAAAGTTTAACGGTTATTGGCACAAAATGTAATCGAAAAACCCAGTTCAAATATCGTACTAATGTATTGAGAAAAGTCACAAATCTATACGTTCTTTCTCCAGAGAGTTGAAATACCTTGTCACTAACAAGTCACAATCATATTAAAAGTAAATATATAGGAAATTAGCTTTTCAACAACCCTCTCACCCAAAGCATCCTGCTCAAGAAACTGCAGAAAAAAAAACAGTTACCTTCTAGCATAATTAAGCTTGATAAGGTTACGTAGTCATTTCGGTGGATATAAAAAACACGTTTTCCGCTAATGGATATTTGGTAACTGCAAAGGCTTTTTTGATTTATAAAAAAATACATTGGGATTATATAATGTCTTTTCAGAAAGAATCCAACCATTATAAATATTTAGTAAACCGACAGCATAGCTTTGATGAAGCTTAGCTAACAAACATTGGTGAATTTACTGTGCATGCGTAAACAGTTACATTCGACTATTAACATTTTTACATTGCCCGAGCTACCATCGTCATCTTTGTTGCCATATTTATCACAACGTTTCAGCCGTTGTACGCTCCGGCCTTATTTAGGTGGTTGGAATGTCGAGCTGAATCCTTTATTTCGCTCGCTGGCGTAGACTGTTCTAGTTCCACGTGTCATGTTTAATGGATGTCAGTTATCAGTTATCTCCTGTTAATTCCCCTTTCCATGTTCTCCACCACTTTAACCAGGTATTGAACTCACACTCTTTGGGTCCTGTCACTGGATCTAACTAACGCTTTTATCCACTGTGTCATGTGTCCTTCTTCAGTGCGACCTTCCAAACACATAAAGAAGGCCGGAGCATACAACGGCCGAAACGTTGTGATAAATATGTCAACAAAAATGAGGATGATAGTCCGAGCTATGTAAACAGTGTACATAATGCCTCATCTCAGAAATATAGACAGTTACATTCCAATTGAGTTATTAAATCTGCAATGAAACATTATTAAATGTTTGTGTAACAAACCATTCAATGCAGGACCTATTCAGAATTACATATCGGACAGGGCTTTTCGGCAAGAAACGAAAAACACTCAGTTTTATCAAATCCCCAAATATCTAAATTGTTCTGTTCGACATTTCAGCTTTTTCCTAAATCAATTAAAAAGAAAAAGATTTCAAACAGTAGACGAGATTAGGGAGTAGCTTATTGTAGACTGTTTTTGAAAATAGAAGATATATTGGGATTTAGTGCATAAGGACATGAGGAGCATATTCTGAAAGGAATTAAAATGCCATTGTGCTACCTATCATTTTTTTGTATTAATTGGATGAATATTTTCTAGACAAACCGCTTATATAACGACGCAATTGTCCATATATATATATATATATATATATATATATATATATATATATATCTGTGAACTGCAGGGTTATGAATAAACTACTTAAATTCAAGTGCAGATACAAGAAAAGAATAGGCATTTATTTTAAAATGATGTTCCCCCCGAGAAACTTTCGAGGTCGACGGTCACAAAGTAAGAGTCAGTATTTCTGCAAATATGTGGGGAAAATATCGGTTAACCCGGGAGTTGAACAGGTAAGATGTTTGTGGGAAGAAGCTGCTCGAGTGGAACTTACATCTCACCCCGTGGAATACGAAGGGAATGAGGGTGATTTGTTACAATGGGCGTGGCATGTGGGGTTTTAGTTTTAAAGGTTATTTGGCCAAATGGAGATAAAACTGGTAATCATTTCTTTTTTAATACTACAGTTTACTCAATACAAGACTGTGGAGCCGAAAAGATCTATAGCTGGTGCACCAGACCAGATATATTTTTTCATTTCACACCAAGCAAGGCGGTAATGCCACCGGTACGCAGGGGGTTACAGAGAATGAAGGTGAGGAAAAAAGATTGGGTTAAGGGAACTGAGGAAAGGATAAAAGCTGAACGGGGTTTAAAAAGATGGCGATTGACATTGCATTTAAATTTTTGAAGATTATCATGGAAGCAAGGAAAGAGGAAGAGAGTCCCACAGTCGGGAAGTGCGAGAAAAGAAACTGTCGGAGTAGAAACGGCGGCTACATTTAACTAATTCAACAGTAAAAGGGTGGGACCTAGATGTCATTCTAGCAATACACTTTAACTCACGGAGACTGGGCGGCAGGAAAAAAGCTCGACAGAGCAGTTGCCATGAAAACTCGGTTCTTCTATTAAAAATTCCGAGCCATTATCCATCACACCACCCGCACATTCAAGCTTACAGCCAATGGCGTAGCTAGAGTAAACGTCACCCGGGGCGGTCCGCTCAAATGTCACCCCAATGACCCCAATTCACCCTATGCTGAATGGTTAGCTGTAGCTAAATTTTCATACATAAGTATCAATGAAGGTGTTGTTTTAAGGGTGCAAGACGAGCAAGTAAAACGTGCATATTATGAGGATATGTAGGATATATATCGGTTGAACGTAGACTTGAAGAGTCTAAAATCTTAGTTATCTAGGGTAGGGGTCGACAACCTACGGCTCACGTGCTACATGTGCCACGATGAGCAATGTCTAATGGCCCGCAGCCGCAAATAACTTCACGAAGTCCGAACCAATAACTAGTACAACGCAAAGAAGATATTAGCTGTTTCAATTTTAATATATACTAAAGTATATATATATACTATATATTACTATATAAAATTGTTGTGATGTCTTCCCTCTAATGAGGCTATTGTTGACTCTTCCACTTACTATAAAGTTTGTAGGAAAAGTAAGCCTCGGGAGAATAGTGATATTGAGAGAGGAACCCGGACGAGGCTATGCCGAAGGGCAGAGTCTCGTTTGTGCAGGTAGACAGAACCGAACCCGTTTATGCGGGTTTTACGAGGATTTTTTGTCCGAGCCTACGGGCTCGGATGACCTACGTTAAACTCGATCTTGTGCCATATATATCCCTCGTGGTGGGAGCTGTTAAATATTAACAGTGATATAGACTGAACGCTGGTCAACCGACACACACTCCCAAGTCGTATCACACTTTTCTGTTGTACTTACTGTTCAATTCACTATTTATCTGCAACCTCTTGTTTTATGATTTCTTAACCATTACTTGGTCACAACAAAAATATATTGTAGAGCAGGTATATTGACCTTGACTTATATAAAAAATACGTATGTTGTTGGCACACTGAATGATTTTATAAACCTAAGTCGGCACATAGTTGGCAAAACTTTGTCGACCCCTGATCTAGGGAGCATGTAACAGAAAGTAGCGACAATTTGGAAGAAGCTGTTAGAATGGAACTTCGATCTTATCAATGAAATGAGGATGGTCCGCCCCTATGTAGATGGCATGTCCTTTATTAGCTGCGATGTTCTGAACTAATGGAACTAAGGAATGTATTTCGTTCGAAGGATGGAGTGTTATTAAAAGTGCAACCCTTTATCAGAACTGGAGTAAATTAGGTTTTTCTCAGTCGCCTTGTTTGGGAAGAAATGAATGATACAAGCCAGACATAAATTTATTGAGCTGTGATAGGTCGATCAATAAGGGGATAAGTTGTAAGGTTCTGGTCATATAGATTTGGTGAGAGGCGACCATAAACCGTGGTATCATCTCAATGTATATTTACTAATGATCTGAGAAAGTTCTTTGGCATATAGTTAATATAAAACAGAAAGAGGGTAGGACCGACGAGAGAGCCTTGATGTACGCATGCATTGGATTTACATGGAAGAAAGGAAAATGGTTTAATATGTAAAAAAATCGAGAGGTGCAGGTAGGATAACGGTTACCTGCGCTGAATGCTGAATAGGTGAGGCGAGATCAAATTCCATCCTAATCAGTTGCGTTTACTTTCGCACAAGTGCCACTGGTAAAGGCATTCAATCTCACTCGTCTCCCTCAAGCTATGGATTAAATAGCGTGCAGACTATACTCTTTAAGCTTGGTTAGCAACCAGTATAAATAAAGGAAAATGCTTAATTCCAATCCGTTGAGAAGGCAGTATCTTTCCTAAAATTTCACGATTCTCTTATTAAATAAAATGAATGGGGGCAATGAGTGTTTATTTTCTGAAGTGACATGTCATTTTAACGGAAAATTTAATGAAAAACTCATTAAAAATGAGAATAATTTAATTTCTTAAATACTAATTATGTGATGCAATCAATATTTAAGAAATTAATTTGGTGGAAAAATTAAAAATAACCAAACAGTCGACTAAACAGATATTTTCGATTTTGGTAACATTTTAACATTTAATTTAATCATTCTTATAAATGTAGTGATAAAGATATTGAACGTTAAGAAAAAAAATGTTTTTTCAATATCCATCAGAAGGAGGAGTGGAAAGAAACGATAAATGAAAGACCAGAAGAAAGAGAGAAAAATAAAACAGAATAAATATATCGTTAACCATGCGAAAAATCATTTAGGTCACAAAAAGTCAAACAATGTTTTGTTGATCAATTTTGCCTCCAGATTCGGCGCGCTTCCGATACAGGTGAGCAAAATAAACATGTCGAAAAGATACGGAATACCATATCGTATATATTTGAACCTTTTCTTTTATTCTCTCTCCGTCAGTAGAATTGTTTTTGTTCCTATTTCAGAAACAGCTTTCTTTACTCTTTTCTTTTTTATTTGTTTTTGGTTTCATTGTTTCACTCCAACTTTTCACCTTCTTGTCGGTTGCTTTTTTTTCCCATATATAAAGTCTGACTCACATTCTATTACTGATTGTCTATTCATTTCACCGTCCCTTTGCTAATTCGAGTAAAATTTTTCATTCTATCTTTCCTATTTTATACTTTTTTTCGTCTTTTAACAAAATCTTTTTAACATTTCTTTGCCTTTTATTTAATTGATTTATCTTGTTTTCATTCATCCACATTTTTCGTTTTATTCATGTTTTAATTTCTCTTAAAAAAATTAGATGATCATCTTTTGTCATCCATTTTCCTTCCGTTCAATAAAGTTGTATGTTTTATTCAAATCAAATGATTATTATTTCTTTGCTTTCACTTTCTTTCAAACTGTATTCTTCAATATTCTTTTTATTAGATCTTTTATTCAATCTAATTGAAATTTCCTTTCTGTTCTTTATTTTTTTTAATTCATTTGTTTTCGTTTGCATTCTTTATTTCTTTCTTATTTTCTTTTCTTTCTACTTTCATTTTCTCTTTTTCTTTCCTTCTTTAATTTTCTATCTTTTAATTTTATTTTTCTACCTTTATTTTCTTTTTCTTCTTTAAATTTCTTTCTTGATTTCTTTCTTATTTTCTTTATTTCATTTTCTTTCGTATTTTCTTTCTTTCGTATTTTCTTTCTTTTGTTTTCTTTCTTTCTATTTTTTCGCTTTCTTTCTTCATTTTTCTCTCTTTTTCTTTCATTTTCTCTTTTTCTTTCTTATTTTCTTTCTTTCATTTTCATTCTTTCTACTTTCATTTTCTTTTTGTTTCTTTCTTTATTTGTTTCTTTTAATTCTTTCATTTTCTTTCTTTCTTTTATTTTTCTATGTTTCTTTACTTATGTCTAATACTCTTTCTTTCTTTTTTTTCTATTTCCTTTCTTTCCTTTTCTTTCTTTCCTTTTCTTTCTGTTTTTCGAATAGTTAACTATCCAGTCGATATCATTTCTTTCGTTTTCCTTTCTTTGCAAGCGACTCCTCTCTAACCTTTCTTGACTTTTCGACTTCAGTTTCCTAAATAAGAATCTTGGTTTTGTTTCAAATCCCCAATAACATCCTTACAAACTTTCCTTCTCAACCTCGCCTACCTTTAGACTTTTCCCTTTTTCCATTGACTTGTGTCCTCTATTTACGCCCTTCTTTTTTCCTGCGGGGTTTTCATTTCTGACACCTGACATATAAAGAAAGACACCAGTAAACGCAATTGACGAACTGAAAGACGAACGGAAAGTTAGCAAATCAAGGAGAAAAGAAGTTATTTGTTCAAATTAAATTGACACACACGCAGACAATTGCTATGACACAAAAGAAAAAAGCAAATAGAAATTCAAAGCAAAAAAAAAAAAAAAACGAAGAAGAAAAACAAAAAACAACAAGAAAAAACGTAAAAAAACAAGACAGTTTCAATGTCAAATAGACACAATATGTAACAGAGCAGAATCTCGGTAGTCGAATAAAATAGAGAAAGAATTCAGAAAGAAAAATAAAAGTAGAACAAATAAGAATGAAAGCACTTTTTTCTTTTTTTTCATTCCTGCAACACAACTGTAAACGATGTGTCTACTTGTCTATTTTACTAAGATTTCTTAAGGTCTCTTTATAAGAACTGACTTCTTATTTTTATAGTAAGTGTATGTATGTTTGCAGGGAAATTGATGTACATCAAGCTGCTGGTCGAAAGCACGAACAAAATTATATGTAAAATTAAAATAGTAGTCAGTTTAGCCATAATTTACGAGGTGCATTGACAAACGTTGAATACCGATACATTTAATAATCTGAGATTAACGATCCCCATAAAGAGTTGTGAAATTGTGTTGCGTCAAAGGATTTAATTGGATACTTTCGCTGCATTACTTGAAAATCCAAGTTTGAGAATATGGTTATTCCTTGCTGTCATATATTAGTCACTGTCTCTTGTAGAAAATACACAACTATCTGAAAAGCTATATAATACACACACACATTTACCTATCTATCTATCTATCTATCTATCTATCTCTCTCTCTCTCTCTCTCTCTCTCTATATATATATATATATATATATATATATATATATATATATATATATAAAGAACAGTAAGATATATAATCCGGTGTTCTTATAGATATTTTTATTTTTACAAAATAGTGCTCAATGTAAATTTACAGAGCATTAATATTATAAATTGATTTATTTAAAATATGTTTTTTTCGCTACACAGTTCTAACCAAGTTTCAAAAATGGAAGCTAAAAGCTACGATTTTAATTTTGTAATTAAATTAAAGACATTAGTTCCATTTCATCCTCAAGCGAACTTTGGAGTGACTCCAAAATTCGCTTGAGGATGAAATGGAACTAATGTCTTTACGTAGCTTTTAGCTTCCATTTTTGAAACATGGTTAGAACTGTGTAGCGAAAAAACATATTTTAAATAAATCAATTTATAATATATATATATATATATATATATATATATATATATATATATATATATATATATATATATATATATTATTCAAATATATATATATATATATATATATTTTTTGTATATATATGATTATTTTTGTTTAAAATATGATTCCTTCAATAATTCTCATGTTTCAAAACAGAGGCCGAAACCTCCAAATAATTTTTAAATTAAGTTGAGATAGCTTATTCCTAAAATTTCGCTTGAAGATGAAACGGGTTAAAACCTCAATTCAACTTAATTTTAATAATTATTTGATGGTTTCGGCTCTCGTTTTTGAAACATGAGAACTCTTATGTAGCGAAGGAATCATATTTTAAACAAAAAGTATTATAATATAAGCTCTACTTCTGTATGGAGCACTGTCTTCTTAAAAATAAAAACAAAATACTAAGAAACTCCGGATTATGGACCCAACGTGTTCTTTTCTATTTTCTGCATACTTGCGCACTATATATATATATATATATATATATATATATATATATATATATATATATATTTTTGAATAAGGTACATTTAAGCAGCAATTATTCATCCAAATAAATATGATTAAAAATAGCCAAAAAGTCTGTGTTTAATTTTTAATGATATTTTTGTGCTCGAAGTTGTGGTAATGAGTCCGAAGTTCATTTTATTTTATTAGTTTTGTTTAAATACATTCGACATAAGCAGTCATTGTCAAGAACCGATATCCTGTCTGTGTGAAATTAAGAATTCCTTTGTCTGCATCCTGGTATCCTTTAAGCTGTACCTGAACAAACATATTAACGTGTTAACATCTTTAGAGAGTTTTGCCTCAACTCCGATCACAATACTCGCATGCCTTTATGCGAAAATGTGGAAAAAACAGGATGAAAAAATTAGTCAGATAGACCTTGTTTCATTTTAAACAAACTTTATATATATAAATGTACATTGAAGTCAACACAAACACCCAACTGCGACAGTCTGCTTCATGCTTAAACGCAATCTTCTGACCATGTGAGCTGTGTTTGAGTTTAACTATTTTTATATGCTTTTATTATGGGGAGAAGGTCTATTGCATTATCTTAACTGTTATGTGGTGGGCGGTTTCTGTTATATTCGAAACTTACCGAATAACCCGCGCTTGACTGCACGTCGCACATTTTTTTCTAAGAAAATGGTGATTGATTTTGTTATAATTTGTGGAGAAAAATGACGCATTTCAATATTATTCAATGACCTTGCGGATGTGACCTCCATCTTCTGGCTTTCTCCTTCTATATTTTTGATAGTATGTAGGTTACTCGATCTTCCCCTCAACCTCTTTTCCATAAGTATGCCCCGTTCGTGTCAAATACTTCAAACCCTCTTTTCTCAAGATGTATCCGAGAAATTTCGCACCTTTCTGCTTCGAAGTGTCCTGTTTGTTCACATTTTCCTTAAAACATTCCCTTTTTTGCATGTTTCTTCCATGGTATTCTCAGGATCTCTCTGTAGAACCACGTCTCTGTTCCATCATATATAGGAGAATTGATGTTAGACAGCTGCTCAGGATATCTTCTTACAATTAATTAATATCATTGTAGTTTTACTTTGAGCGTCCCATTCATTAGTTCGGCAATAAGAATAGGTATCCCTTGTTCAAAATGCAGTTGAAGCCGGTTCTCATTTCTTTGCATTCAACTCTTTGGAAAAGGCATGCGTCAACTTCCCTATACCTTGTTGTTCGAATTCCTGATATTTTCTGAAAAAAAACTTGTTACAGGTATGACATAAAGTATGGCAGAGAAGAGAGCGGTGAATGAGTATGAGAACTTTTTTTTTTCAAATGTATCCACTTAACCAGTCAATACCAGTTTAGCTCATCGACTTTGTATATATAAGTAAATGCTAAAGATACAAATTCTAAATATAAATACACGTAAGTGTGTCCTCTAAAAGAGTTGGTGAATACGTCCGTAAATTTAGAAGTCATTAGCTGCATTCTAATCAGAAATTATTTTCTGAATAATCGAAATTTCAGTATATGTTTATATTTCCCCAAGGACACATGTCACAGTAGATAAAGGCGTTGGTTAGATCCACGGACAGGACCCGAACAGTGTGAGTTCAATACCTGGTTAAGGCGGTGGCGAACTTTCAGAGTGGAATTAACAGTAGATAACTGATAACTGACATCCATTAAACATGGCACGTGAAACTAGAACAGTCTACTACAGTGAGCGAAATAAAGGGTTCAGTTCGACATTCCAACTATGTGAAGAATGCCGGAGCCTACAACGGCCGAAACGTTGTAATAAATATGGCGACAAAGATGAAGACCATAGTCCGAATAATGTAAATAGTCTAATCGAAATTTTCGATTAAGTATATCGACATGGTTGGACATTATATTGTGTAAAATCAATGTTTTTGTTTTATCAGTATTAGGCTACGAATATATTGATGAATCTTCATATATTGTTATTACAAGCACAGACATTCTACCAAAGTATGTTTTTCGACAGACATAAATATTGGTAGTTTTAAAAGAATTGTATATATGTCTTGAAAGAATGCCTGCAAAAGGAATTGAAATAATAAAGATGCAGCTTCAAAACCGAAAAGAAAATTCCATATAAGTAATTACCGCATTGGATGCTTAAATATGCCAATCGTGTTTCACTCGAAAATCAGCCAAGTATATCTTTATATATGATGTTGAAGATCAGCTAGCGTCGAAAACACCCAGTATTTGTGATTTGTAGGTAACTGACTTCTGGTTTACGACAACCACATTTACACATATTTTAAAATGTAACATCTTTGTATATCTGAATCAGATTTTATAAGTTATTGAGTAAATGTGGCAATTAATTATATGACTTTGTTTAGAATCTGAGTAAATTAATGGCGTCTACATTATGTCACTTTGTCTATCTATCTATCTATCTATCTATATATATATATATATATATATATATATATATATATATATATATCTGACCTCAGTGTACTCTTTTTATATTTACACATACGATTTGTCCCTGTTGCTGAGCAATTTAATCCATAAATAGATCATATATTTAAATTATATTTTATCATACATATATATGTATGTGTGTATGTGTGTGTATGTGTATGTGTGTGTGTTTGTGAATTCCTTCTCATTTTAATAGATATATTTATCAAAGTTACACAAAAAATATCTTGAAATACTAAAGACTAAATTTATTCAATAAAAACGTTATTATCTTCAACCACGATCTACAGATAACTTTGGAATCTCCTGCATCTCTTCTGGATGGTCTCCTTATTTAAGTTGGTGAAGGCTGCCATAATCTTCGCCTTCAGTTCATCTTTGAGGTTGCAAACAGTTTTGTTGGTCTCTCGATCAAATGCGCTCCGCGCATAATAATCAAGAGGGTTGCAGTCTGGGGAGTTAGGTCGCCAGATATAAGGAGTAATGCGGTCGCAGAAATTATCTGACAGCCAAGAATGTGTTCTCCTGCTTGTGTGGTAAGGGGCAGAGTCCAGTTGCCATACATAGGGTCATCCAGCTGACACCCACTTGACCCAGGGCAGCAATACCACCTCCAGAACTTCATCAGCACTACATCACTTGATGTTAGCCGTGTTGAATCTGAAGCCCTCACCAATAAATTCTCGAGTTTTTTCTTATAAGAACTATCAGAGAGAGATTTCGCTGCAGCCGTACTATTAGACTCGTCAAACTTTTTCCGAAACCTCTGCACTACAAATTGTCATATTAGAGATTACGGCGCGAATGCCAAGCAGTACAGCATGTCATTTTAAAATTTCTGGCGGATGAACTGCGTCATGGCGTTCTTTTTCTCACAACCGGTTCCCAACCGACCCTACTTACTGTACAATGAGGCAAAGCCAAAAACAAACAACGCGCATGCACGAAATTAAAAAATATAAAATGGCGAAAATTTAACCATCGCAACCTTTATATATATATATATATATATATATATGATAAAGATTAAAACAAAAACAAAAGAAGAAAAGATGAGAAAACAACAGATCAGAATTAAAATGAGGTTTGTGTGTTTAATCTGATTAACCAATCAGATGTTAGACCTACGCTGATTTAAAAATTAACCTATAAAAGAAAATTTAGATCATGGCATAATACATAACTATATTAAATCTAAATAAACAAAATAATATAATCAATAATAGAAGGTGCACCACAATGTACATACTAATTATGAGCATATGAAATATTACTACCAAATTCAAAGGTTAATCATATTGTAAGGTGAAAGGTGAACTGTGTTTAATTAAATTAATAAGCACTTAGATTATATATGATAAACAAACACACCAGATCAGAAATCTCTGCAGAATCTAATGATTGTATAGAAATATCATAGTGATCATCAGAATTGCACTTAAACCAGTGTTCATTGTTGTCAATGAGAACAGATCTTCTGCAATTCATTATTATATTGATTAGTTCATTATTGTATTCATTATTATATTATATATATATATATATATATATATATATATATATTATACCTTGCTTCTTATGCTTACACGAAAATTGGAAATTATTAGATTTGCAGATAAAAATCTCTATTAAACCAAAGATGTGAATTAACTGTAAATTGCACACATAGTTTATCTTGATTTTTTTTAGGTTAATTTTGAATTTAGCGTAGGTCTGACACCTGATTGGTTACTAACAGTAAATCCACAAGCCTTATTTTAATTCTGATCTGTTGTTTTTTCGACTTCTCTTTCGAAAAAAGAAGGGGTTTTTGTTTTTGAAATTAAAAATAATCGTTTACTCACCAGTATTTCCATCGCCTGAAGACGCACAACTTAGTGTTGAAACACGAAAGATATTGTGTACCGATTTGTAACATATTTTTGTTTTAATCTTCTCTAATAAATAATATAAAGCTCTACTCTGTATTAGGCCACTTTTTTCAATTAAATGCTACGGACAGTGGAATTATACACCATTCATTCTTATCTGATACCTGGATCTATATATATATATATATATATATATATATATATATATATATATATATATATATATGAACAAAATCAACACCTAGAGGTGACAGGGTGTTTCGACGTAACCGTTAGGCAACAAGTGTTGTTTGTTTCTATCGGCTATTTATATATACGGGTCAGTGGTGCATTGTGGAGGAAAAAAAACAACATTCGTGGCCTGACAATTGCGTCTAGCATGAAACTGTCCGTCGGCTGTAAGTGTTGGCTTCAATGTTCACTTTTATATTTACACACGCTCTATCTCTGATATTGAGCACTTTATCCCATAAATATAGCAGACCTTAAGAGCATATTTCTTCATTCATATATATATATATATATATATATATATATATATTTAAGAAAGTAATTTTTTTTTAATCCGACATTCTTTTTAATAATAAACGATATATTTGTTGGATGACTGTGTTTAAATAGACATGCTTGTAGTACTTTTTTGTTTTAGTCAAACGGTGAATTTAATATCTGTCGGCTTAGCAATGGAAAATTATCAAAAATATGCTAATCCTCTTAATTCAACGATACATATTAATAACATTCCTTACACCGATAATCTCAGACAAAACAAAAAAAGGTATCTGGTAGGCTACTGACTTATTGATCTGATCTCATAGACATATTTATGTATGAAGGTTTGGATATACAAGTGAGAGATTTGTGTATCTACTTAAAGCACATGAAATCTTTTAATCCCTACGTCAACCTTTTTCTTTTCGAGAATCATCATCTCGCATTACGCGCTACTTATCGACTTACCATTTTTATTCAAGACATCTATTGTTTGATCAGAGAGTAACATTTCACCCCAAATTTACAGTACAAAGTTGATCGAACGGATCACGTTGCCTACGAGTCCGGGCGCTGGATGGTATGGTCGGTGAGTGTTGGGTTAGGATGTAAAATGTGTTGCCATTTGGCGCGACGAGATCAATGCTCAGCGAAGTTTTGACACATTGCAAGCGACGTGGATCGTGTAAATTAATACCTGACGTTACAATGATGGGACTAAAAAGACCAGGTGATATAGCGTAGGGCACGGGTTAAAGGAATCGGGAAAAGAAAGCCCGGTTGCGATCTGCTTATTCGAGGCTGAGAGGCGGAGGAATAATTAGAATTTAACATCTGGGGTGGAGTTGGAGTGAAAATTTAGTGTGGATCTTAACCTACAGATAGTAACCAGTTTGGTTTTTTTTTTTTTGCTTTTTTTTTTGTAATTTTACACTTCCCTCTCTTTCGTTAATAAACAGTGACTAGTATG
>CAHIKZ030002079.1:800000-825000 GCA_903632075.3 Acanthosepion pharaonis | reverse complement strand
ATATTTTTACCTAGTCCATCAGCTATTAATTATTATTTTCGGATAATCCAACAAACGGTTCGTAAAGCTTTTATAATTTTAGGAACCGGTTTGCACGAAGGATGTTACCACTGGATAGATTTATTGAAACAATATAACATTTAAAATGCGCATTTATTCTAATTTACAAGATTTACAAAAGATCTAAGTAATAACATGCTTAATATATTACAGTCGTCTTAAGATATTAATATATATATAATTAATATTGACTTTACGACTAAGTGGAACAGACTTGAAGTTGGAATTGCGATGGGATGTACAGTGTCACCAATACTTTTCGTTCTAGCAATGGAACTGATTCTCAAAGCGACAAACAACAAGGCTGATGTTGTTGAGCTTGGTAGAGGTTGTCAAATGCAACCAGTGAAAGCGTTCATGGATGACACTACAATCCTCTCATCCAAAGTAAGTTCAACTCGCAAGATATTAAGCTTGATGGATGACCTGATAAGTTGGTGTAGAATGAAATTTAAACCAAACAAGTCCAGAAGTCTTTCTCTTAGAAAAGGTAAGTTGAATAAAAACACAAATTTTGTAGTAGGTGGCCAAAGAATCCCTACTGTATCAGAAAAACCAGTGAAAAGTTTAGGTCGTTGGTATGATCAATCCTTAAAAGATACCAATCAAGTAAAAGAAACATCCAGGTCATTAAAAGAAGATCTCCATAAGATAGATCTTTGTCCTCTAAAAGGAAAATACAAGGTATGGTGCTTAGAGCATGTGCTCATTCCAAAGCTACTATGGCCCATACTCGTGTACGAATTTGGAATGAGTACAATTGAGTCAATGGAAAGGAGAATAAACAAATATATCCGAAAATGGTTGGGTTTGCCTCCAGGTTTGTCTGATATCGCATTGTACTGCAGACAAGCAAAGCTAAAGTTGCCATTTAAATCGATTGTGGAAGAGTATAAATCCGGAAAAATTAGACTTCAAATGATGTTGGGTGATTCCAAGGATAAAGCAATAAAAGCTTTAAAGCCTACGTTAAAAACAGGGAGAAAGTGGAAGGTCAGAGAGACGATAACAAGAGCTAAAGACAATCTAGCTTTCAATGAAGTCATCGGATACACTCAAGCAGGGAAACAAGGGTTAGGACTAAATGAAAGGCAATGGTGGTCGAAATCTTCTGGTAAAGATCGCCGTGACATGGTCATCCAAAATGTGATGAAAGAAGAAGATAAAAAAGACTCGTAAAAGGAGTACAACAATCACAACAAGGCCAATGGACAAACTGGGAGGAGGCTCTTCAGGAATCTATTACGTGGAAGGACATTTGGCAGATGGCTCCACTTAGGTTGAGTTATTTAATACGTTCCACGTATGACCTGCTACCATCTAAGAACAATCTTGTTAAATGGAAGAAAGAGAGTGATCCCACGTCCCCTGTGTGAGGAAAAGCCACAAACATTAGAACATATTCTTAGTTCCTGTAAAACAGCCCTTGTCAATGGCAGATATACATGGAGGCACAATAGTGTTTTGGATGAGCTGGTCAGAATCATAAAGAAATATATGAAGTCTGAGTCATCTAATTCAGCCCAGGAATTTGTTGCAGAAGGAAAAGATATGTCGGCTCTAAGCAAACAAGCAAATGTCATGCTATACCCGGAAAAAATCTCCTTAGTTCTGGTGGCATCTGGGAGGTATCTGCAGACCTTCCTGGTTGGCGTAATGATTACCCCAAAATAATATCAAGTAAAGGTCTGCGACCAGATATTGTTCTTCTGTCAAGAGTGAACCATAAAATCATCCTGGTTGAGTTAACAGTACCATATGAATGCCGGATGGAAAAAAAAGCCACGATTATAAAACTAATAAATATGAAGATCTAAAGTCAGAGCTAATAAAGGAGGGGTATAATGCAATTGTTAGAGCAGTGGAAATTGGAGCAAGGGGTTTCGTTTCAGGCACTCTGTACAAATTTCTGGGCCAAATTGGAATCAAAGGGCGTAATAGGGCCAAGAGTATAAAACGCCTAATAGAAGTAACAGAAAATAGTTCTGTGGATATGGAAAAACGAAATACTCCGTGGAGTGTTTCAGCGAACATGACGGCATGACATGTCTGATCGTGAATGCGTAATGAGGTTCCCGTTGCATTCTCAGAACGCGAGGTTTGCCGTTTTTTCGAATTTTCGTAAATTTAATTTCGCCGTTACACATTTGAACTAGTTTATCTACAACACTTGTATATCGTTATAATGGGGCCTCACATCAGTGAGGGGGGCCGGTGTGCAACTGAAACCGTTAAGAGGAAGGCCCCGAAACGGTGCACATTCTCTCCTGATGACCCCAGTTTAAAATTCGAGAGGAACACATCAAAATTCAGTGAAATCATATGCCGTAGAGAAGCTCGGTGGAAGTGTCATTGGCATGAGGAGCATTATAGATTCAGCTCGCTTCAGGTGAGTTTCAATTACTTTCCAGTAATTTCCTTCTTACAGTTATAATATTATTTGGTGATTTATGACTAATGATATTTAATGAATATATAGTTCTCTTTCTTTATCTGAGTCCTTTCTTCTGTGGTTTGTGTGTGCGATTGCGTGTGTGTGTGTGTGTGTGTGTGTGTGTGTGTGTGTGTGTGTGTGTTGCGTGTGTGTGTGTGTGTGCGTGTGCGCGTGAGTGCGTTCGTGATAAGAAATAATGTATTAACACAAATAACGTCGTCATCATCATCATGAAAATCATCATCATCATCATGAACATCATCATCATCATCATGAACATCATCATCATCATCATGAACATCATCCTAGAACACTATTCTAGCAGAATGTGCACTCACACACGTCCACGGTTCTGGGTAGCTTGTTTTAAGCAACCACGATCAAGTCGTGTCTATTTGTTTATGTCGTCTTTTTCCAGCAACCGTCTCTTCATATTTCTGATAATCGTATTTTTTGTTGCTTTGTTTCTTTTCATCTGACCATATAACAAGCTCTTTATTAAGGGCAATTACACATTTTTTACACATTTGCTGTATTAATAAAGTGAAATCATTGTTTATTTTATTGTATTATCAGTGTCATAACTAGCAAACAAATTGCACTATTTTGACCATTTAAACAAATGCCTATTTATATGGCAGTTGTCACAATGCAAGACAAAATGATCTTTTGAATAAACTAAAAAGCTGAAACCTTCTAATTTTATGTAACGACAATAAAAATCATATAATCCATATCATTTTATTATTCAGTATTTACATTAGTCGGACTATTGTCCTCATCTTTGTCGCCATATTTGTCACAACGTTTCGGCCGTTGTACGCTCCGGCCTTCTTCAGGTAGTTGGAATTTTGAACTGAACCCTTTATTTCGGGTATAGACTGGGGTAGACTGTTCTAGTTCCACGTGCCATGTTTGATGGATGTCAGTTATCAGTTATCTCCTGCTAATTTTCCCTCTAAAAGTTCTCCACTGCCTTAACCGGGTATTGAACTCACATTCTTTGGGTGTGTCACTGGATCTAACCAACGCCTTTATCTACTGTGCCATGTGTCCTTGAGGCACCTGAAGAAGGTCGGGGCGTACAACGGCCGAAACGTTGTGACAAATATGGCGACAAAGATGAGGACAATAGTCCGACTAATGTAAATACTGTACATAATACCTCATCTCAGAAATATAGACAGAATAATTTTATTATTATTTCTCTTGACATCTTCTCTTTCTATTTATCCCCGTTTGTTCATATGTGTTTCCTTTTCTTCGTCTTTCTTTTGTGTCTGTTTATCTCTCATTTCACTTCTGCCAAAATTTATTTATCATTGCCTGACCAATTTAAAACCACATGATAGTTTCTGTTCGTATTGACCAATCAATACTATACTACTTCTTCATTCCATGGGGAAGATAGGGCCGCAACAACACCTCACCAACGGACACGGTTCCGGGCGATCCCCTTCCGCTTGTCCCATGTCGTACCGGCTGCCTTCACCTCTGCCTTCACCTCTGCCTCTGACCACACTTTTGCGCCAAATCTGTTTTGGTCGACCCAATTTTCGATTCTCTTGTGGATTTCAGTCAAGGGCCTGCCTCACACTCGATGCAGGCTTACGGTGTGTATGGCCGATCCATCTCCATTTTCGTTTCTTGATGTCAATCTCGATTGGGTCTTGTCTGGTTCTGTTCCACAGTTGGTCGTTGGAGACAACTTCCGGCCACCTGTTATTGAGGATGTTCCTAAGACATCGGTTGGTAAATGTCTAAAGTTTGTGGCATTTTGGTCTTGGTTATACGCCAGGTTTCTAGGCCGCAAGTTAGGACCGACTTGACGTTGGTGTTGAAGTTCCGGATATTGTTATAAAGTGAGAGGGTCGTTGATCTCCAAATTGGCCGGAGAGTGTTGAAAGCGTGTCTGGATTTCTTGACCCAGTGCGACTACAGCAAGAAGACATCAAGGAAAACGATAAGTTTGGTAAGCGTTGTGAGTAAAGATGAGGCGCGTGGGACAGATGAAGACATCAAGTGCCGAATCAACAAAAAGGCCATGGACTTTGAGATATATTTATAACCAGAACCACTTCCTCTGAGTTTTTGGAATATGTGTAGATAGATTTCAGCATTTGTTGACTTGAGCCATCCACGGTTTTGATATCATCAGTTCTTAAGCGTGAAAAGAATTGACCGCCAACTGTAAAAGCCTGGATTTTGTTTAGGGAAGAATTACAATTCAGAAGAGAAGTATTGCTAGAATATTCTCTTAGTTCACTCCTTTTATAATGTTTAAAGAACATGAAATATCGATGTCAACCATGATACATGGCTTAGAGTTATGAGATATAGATTTAAGAAGGTTTATATAATTTCTATTTATGGATGGTTTCTCGAAGGAATTTTACAAGATAGGTAACTTGATACTGTCAAAATCATTTAAAAAATCAATGGAAATAATATAAGCGGGTTTTTTAAATTCAAGGAGTTTTCAATAATTTCCTCTAAAGCTGTCATTCTGGGTACGACGATAAACTACAACAGGCAGCAAGGCCTCTGTTCAGGAGAACTACATCTTAACTGTTGTGCCAAGGTCCACTCTGACCTGGAAAGGTAGCAACTGTTAGGTTCTCAACTATGGGCAAATAGTGAACGCAAAACATAATCAACATTATATTTTTTATTATAAAATGAAAAAAAAAACAATAGATTTGTATAAAAAAGGACAATCAATTCTAAAAATATAAAAATATATTTTTATGATAAAATGACCAACAATACATTCAATGATCTACGAAATATATAAATATATATATATAAAAGAGCATAACTTTACCCAGAAAGTATAAAATTTTCTACAAAATATCTTTACTTGAAAGCATAAAATTATGTAGAAAATATATAGATTTCGGCATTAAATGACCTAATGAAATTCATCTGCCGCTAAACGAAATCAACCAAGCAACCAAGCAACTCTAAGGCAGGGGTCAGCATCCTTTTAGAGTGAGAGGGCCAGAAAGCTATGCAATATTTTGGAGGAGAGCCATGATATCAAATTTACTATAATAAATTGCCTTGACCTCTGACCGCTACGTCCAGAAGACTGCTTTGTTCTGGAGGTTTAAAGATAAAAACAGTGAAGTTAATGCTATATTATTTAAATTTTCTTATTTTACTGCAGATGTAACAGGATAACATCTAACACAATCAACAAAAAATCAAAATTCATTACTACAATATCAATACAGTTAAAATAGCAAATTATTTAATGAGACACTTGTTCCTGCTTATAGTTCGATAAATTCTCCACATCAGATGAAATATTTGTCAGCAACAGGAGCAAAACATCCTCAAGTTGGTCATCACCCAACCTTGTTCGAAAAATTTTCTCATTTTTCATTTTCGAAAAAGTTGTTCACAAGAATATGAACTTCCAAATAATAATACCATTCAATAGGCTTTTATGTTTTCCGCTTGGCAAAATATATTTCTTTAGAAGTCAGCAATGGATTCGCAATTACATTTTGATTTTAAAAGTTTGTCGCATTGTATTATGCTGATTAACTCCAACTGATAGTAATTAAATAATTTGTTTCCAGGTGTTAAATTTGGCGGGCCGGACAAAAATCAGTCCCGGGCCGGATTGTTACTCTTTTCGTATGCGGCCTTTAATTCTGGATGTCAAGCATATTGTGTGTGTGTGTGTTTTTTTTTTTTTTTGCAACGATTTGTGATGTGACTTAGAAAACCGATTGTTCTGTAGTTTTTACATTCCAAATCAGTATCTTTCTTGTATAGTTCTACGACTAGGACTTCTTGAAAGCTTCACATACCACGACAGTAAAATAAATTTGAGCATTAGATGTAGAATATCTAATGAAGGTTTGTCTATCTCAAGTTTCTTGGCAATCTGAGTCGATATTGTCAAGCACTTTATTTATATAATATGTGTATTTGTATAGGTATAAATATGTTTTTTTCTTTTATTTTGTTTAGGATGTCATATGATACAATCATTATAAGATTAGGTGAGCAATCCTGAACATATTTTTATCGCTTAGGGCAATGTGAGAATGAAAGTTAAAAAAACAAACAAAAAAAAACAACAAACAAAAAAACACAGTAAGTAGGCAATAAAAAACATGTCCCTGGAAAAGGCTGGAAAGACGATCGGTCGAAACGTAAAGACAGAAACAATGAAATTGAGGATAATAACCCCAAGTTTTCGTTGAATACCTGTTCGGAAAAAAACCTAGTTGTGCAAAGCCATCTGCTGATATCGAATAATTCATAGACTTTGTAAGTTTAAGCCAAATTGATTTTCCATTAATCCGCCTGATGTTTTAATTTAATTGCGCAAAGCAGGTGAGGTCAGCCATAGCGATATGCGTCATCCCTTTGAAAATTAAATCAATTTACCTATTTATCATACTGAAGGCAGCGAGAATATTTATTCTTTAAGAAACCAAACGAAAAGCAAAAAATTAAAATATAATTCCTAATTAAGATTAATGGCACTTTGCTGATTTAATTCAATTTTAATTCATTTCATTTAATGATAAAATAATGATATATATAATATATATATATATATATATATGTGTGTGTGTGTGTGTGTGTGTGTGTGTGTATGGCTGTGTGTATGTGTAAATATACACGTAAAATCTAATAGAGAATAATACGTTCTGTCTTTCGCCTTCTCTCTCAGCATGTGTCTCAAGAAAGTAATTAGAAAATCAATAAAAATACCATTTATAATTTTCATAAAATGCATATTCAAAACAAGAAGAAAAGGAAAATATTTCATCAGAGTTTTAATTTCTTTTGCTCAATGAATATTATTTACCATTTTCAAGATCGTTCTTAATATTCTTGTAAATTGTTTTCCCTATATTCGCTGTGCATCAAAAGGTCTTATAACTTATTTTAGTAAAACTTTGAGGAACCATTTATTTTACACCATGTTTTATAATTAATAGATGCGCCATATTCATTATTTTAATAAAATATATTCTCCTCTCAATTTTGTTGTTTTTATCACTACTGCCTGGTTGTTTTCAGTAAACCAGCCTGCACAGAAAATAAAGAAATTACCTCTAACAATATTTGAAAGTCCATTGTTAGGTGATGGTTTATAATAATTTTTCAAGAATTTGGACACATATAGACAGAGTAAATTCACATTTAGTCTCATCCTATTTTCACCGTCATGTTTACAAACAATACCAGTGGATATTATAGTTCTATATTATTGTACTATATTTATAGTACTAACTTTATAGTACTATAGTACTATATTTCAAAGTGAGATATGTTATTCCATTTTAAAAAATGAAAATGTCTGTTGTTGTCAGGAATATTCCAATCATTAAACAACAAAAATCAAATCAAATAATATTTTTAATATATTCAACAAATACAGATCTTAAGAAATCATAAATACAATTTTGAAGAAATTTATAAAATTATAGCTTCTTCAGCAAATACAGCTTTTTTAGAAATGTTAATTTTTCTCTGTCTCTTATCATTAAAATAAGAAAATTATTTGAAAATAAAATATATACAAAAGAACAATTATTTTTAGGTTAAAAAGAGGAAAAAAATTGCCAGGTGAAGACAGCAATGTATTATCATAAAATTATATCGATCTATTAAAGTAAGGTTCAACTGTAACGACGCAAGGTGTTTGGACAATCGTTGGTAGCGGGGTTCTGAGGTCTGTGAAACTGTTGGAAAAGAAAAATAGGGTGAAAAGGCGTATAAGTTCGGCGTTATATTGGGGGTAAGTGAGTATCAATGGTGTAGTCCCAGAGAAGAACATGTAAAAAGAAAAGAAAGATAACTGTTTCCAAGCGGTCGATGAGGGTGAAGGAAAGAGTGGAGAAGAAGAAGAAGAAGAAGAAGAAGAAGAAGAAGAAGAAGAAGAAGAAGAAGAAGAACAAGAACAAGAACAAGAACAAGAAGAACAAGAACAAGAAGGAGGAGGAGGAGAAGGAGGAGGCGGAGGGGGAGAAGGAGGATAAGACGACGACGAAGAAACAACAACAACAAAAATACTGGAAAGAAAAAAACGGGACAAAGAAGGAAATGACGTAAGAGAAGCAACCCCGCAAAAAACGTAAATAATGAACAAAAATTGAAAAAAGGTAAACAAAAATAAAGACGAGAGAAAACTGGTGAGAGAAATATAACAATGATATTGAAAATATATTTCTTTTTTTATATGATTGCAATAAATGTCATATTAACCTTTTTATGGATTTCTTTTAGCTGTGTGGCTAATTTAACGGTTATCAGCGCTGAAATTAGAATTCGTGAGCGACGTTCAATTTCCAGTTTATTTCGCTGCGTTCAATTTTGAAATATTGCTATTGGTTAAAAAAAGCAGGGTTGACTGGGCTTTCAAGCCTTGAATGTCAGTCAGTCTGAAAGAAGGAAGAATTTCAAATCAAAGCCTCAACCAGGCAGTTCCACATTGCACTAACTGCGTTGTGACAGAAGTTCTCCCTGATGCTCGTCATTATTCGCCGATTGAAAGGGTTTATCTAAATCATTCCACAAAAATGTATGTAGGTTCACAAAATTGAAATCTTTGTATTTGTGGGAGACAAATTAACTTATTTCTACCTTTGTTTCTTTATTCTACATTACTTTCTCTCTCTCTCTCTCCTCTCTCTCTCTCTCTCTCTCTCTCCATGCGCTTGTGCTAGCGAAAAATTTGGTTCGGTTTATTGAGTAAAAAGAAAAGTGTTCTTTTTTCGTGACTTTAACTGTAACAGATTCGCCATTTGTCATTACATTCAGTCTCTGGCTTAGAGGCGGCATCACAATTCAAACTTCCAAAATACTTTATCTTTCTCAGTAGAGCACTGTCCTTTGTGATTTTTTTCAGTCTTTCAGAACATTGAATGTTTTTCTTCAAGAGAATTCAGTAAAAACAAAATATGCAATTATCTGGTGAACACAAATGAAAAATGAAAACAACTCATCGAAGCTGCAACAATATTATGTTATCTAATTACGAACACTTTCTGTCAAGTTTTGAATTTTTGTAAACACTTCCTAATCGAAAACTACGCCATGTAATTATGTATGCTCATCTACACACTATTTTTCTTACACATTACCACGATATTTCAAAAGGTTACTTAATACTGGTTGTGGGAGGGTAACATGGATAATGTCTACATCTGCACACATCTGCAAACCTCAACCTTTAAAAAACTAAAACAGTTGTGAGCAGACAGGAAAACCCTGACGCATCTGGTAAGAGAGCCTCTCCCATTCAGAGGGTCACACTTTAAGCGGCTCTGATTGTCCCCACCCACAAACACAGAACCTACATTACATTCTGCTCTGCAACATCCACAGAATTCTTCAGCGTGTAAGTCAGTATAAACATTCTTCACCAACCAAAATTATCAACTCACTTCCGCTTCCATCCTCATGAAAAATCTGGAATTATTTTTTGTTTACTAAAGTTTATACATTACAAGACCCAAGTGCCATTCAGGTAGAGTTTACCGAATGCGATGTGTGGAATGAAAGTAAGAAGATATAGTAAGAAATGAAGATTATGAGGATAGGGGCGATAGTTAATGATTGATCTTCGATATGAAGTGATTAAGATTGTAGTGTTCAAGTAACTATATTTTTATTTTGTTTTATTTTGTTTTAATTTGTACTCTTTTTACTCAATAGGTGTTGATAGGTTCAGATATCTTCCTCCAGTTATGCGTTAAATAGTAAACCAGAATTCGCTCTTCTCGTTTCATTGGTAACCAGTCTAGGAAAAGGACAAATCAGAATTCAAAAACTGCATGTAGCTCTGGTGATGCAAATACTATATGCAACTAATGAAAGGATTGCAGATTTCATAATGAATAAGACCCTGCCTGTATGTAGTTCTGGTGAAGCAAATACTATATACGACCAATGAAAAGTTTGTAGATTTCATACTGAATACGACCCTGCCTGCGATCGGTCTAATAATAATTAATCAATAATTGATTGATCCAAAAATGGTTAGTAATGTGTAAAAGAACATACAAATGAATCAGTCTAAATAAATTACACAATTTCTTACACATTTACCGTATTAATAAAGTGAAAACATTAGGTTTTTTTTAATTCTATCTTCAATGTTATAACTAGCAAACAAAATACACCATTTGGACCATTTAAAGAAATGCCTGTTTATATGACAGTTGTCACAATGCAAGACAAAATGATCTTTTGTATGAACTTAAAAACTGAACCCTTCTAAATTTATGTAACGACACAAAACATATAATCCATATAATTTTATTATTACTTCTCTTGCCGTCTTCTCTTTCTGTTTATCCCCGTTAGTTCATATTTGTCTTCTTTTCTTAGTTTTTCTTTTTTGTCTGTTTATCTCTCTTTTCTCTTCTCCCAAAATTTATTTATCATTTCGTGACCAACTTAAAAACACATCATAGTTTTTCTTCGTATTGACCAATCAATATTAATAATTAAACTTTAAAAAATTGCGTGTTGAAAAGACATTAATTCTTTTTTGCCTTTCACTTAAAAAATCGTTGACTTGACCCTGTCTTCTTTTTGGCTTCACAGTTAACGTAAATAAATGGCTTTCAAATTGGTCTCGACCTAATTTTTATCCACCAACGAAAATAATAAAATAATAGTGCAGTAAAGTTGCAGTAATAGTACACCAACTTCAGGCGAAATACTCAAGGGAAAAATTAAATATTCGAAAGGAAACAAAAAGAAAATGTAAAGAATGATTTTTTTTTCATTGTAAAGCGTTTTATTTACAAAGACATTTAGGTAACTTTATTTTTCCCATATGAGACTGAAAGAAGTGATGAAAGGTTTCAAATGTTAAGTAGCAGCCAATAGACGACTCATCAAACGTTCAATTAGAACAAGCAAAATAAAGAAAATAATTAAAGAAAAAAGCTCAATCAGTTTTAATAAAAGAGACAATTATATCAAGAAAAACAAAGAAAGAAATCTTAAGAAGACGAATAAGAAGACAGACGATATTTGACTCAAGGTTTCATGTTCTACCATTTTTGTGACTATAGATGGGTCTGTGTGTGAAAATCTTCATAATCAACATTTAACAGAGAATTTTAATATACAATTTCTGATGCCGATTCTTCGAAAATATGTTAATTCTTTTAACTTAATTCTCGTCTTTGAATATTTTACGTCTTTGCAATAAATGTGTAGACAATCATTGTATTTAAAATACTTAACTACTACTTTATTAATAAAAATAATCAAAATCTGCAGGTAAATAAATACTAGTGAGTTATTGGTGTCTTACTAAAATAAATGTATTACGTAATCTTACTTTTAATTTACTTAAGTGACAAGGTTTGGATATCAAACGTCATTCTGTGTGAATTACGTTCGTTGCTCTGCATGTCATGTTATCCTCATTGGGTACTCTACAAGCAAAAACGTGTTTCAATCAAAATTCACTGAATGTTATTGCGGGAATCGATTAATTATATATTTTATTATTGATCAATTATTGTAATCATAATCACTGTCATCGTCAGTGCTATGACCGGATATGGTTGTAGGATCACTGCGCATTGGAGCACATAATCGTTTGTTTTTAATTTTCAGAGACGTCTGAGTAAAACTTTCCGATTAGCGATTAAGATTTCAAATTTTAACGAGATGTGATTTTTGTGTTCACGTGTTTTGCTTATTATATTTCTAGATCTTACTTATTATAAAACGCAGATTGTGTGTGTGTGTGTGTGTGTGTGTGTAACGTTTATATATTGGATCGGATTTCCTACATTTTTCAACCGATTTCAACAAAACTTCACAGGACTACATAAAATTACCTTGCGGTGGTTCTAACAGCGCCAAAAATGGGAAAAATACAATTGTTTTTGCACAAAATCAATTTGAAAACACGATTAAGACATCGTGAGAATGTAAGGGGGGACAACTCACATCGGGTTAAAAACCCAGGTTGTTTGTATGTGTGTATTCCTTTATATATGGGATCGGATTTCCTACATTTTTCAGCCGATAAAACAAAAATTCACTTTTTTTTTTGGCAGGTAGTGTTTCTTATTCTCTTGCACACTTTTTTCTTTATTTTTAATATTCAGAATGCTTTAAAAATTCCATTTGCAAGACAATTGATTATAATAAAATTCTATTCAATCGATAGACTCATAACGATTGAAAACAATGTTTTTGTTTGAGTTTGGGTGTGACCAATTCGTAAAAAAAACAAAAAAACTAATTAACACATGCGTGTCCGTCAACCTTAAACAATAATCTAACGATCTCTACTGATTGTACGAATCCAAACATCGGATAATTCTTTATCTTTAGGGAAAGATAATGAAATCTAAACATACACAAGTCCTCCTAACTAAAAATAATAACCTGAAACTACTTTAGTTTAAATACACATGGTGTCCAATTTTTTTTTTACTGTATTCAATAAGTAAAAATCATAAATTGTAAAAGATTATTATTACAGAAAGGCTACTAAATGAATAAGATTTGTTAGATCATAATTAATAAACCCAAATAAAGTTAATATTTTTTGTATTAGAAACAACATGTGGAAAATATATTCAAATCAGAATTCTAATTATGAATCACCACAAGCAAAATATGCAGTTTTTTTACTGTATTCAATAAGTAAAAATCATAAATTGTAAAACTAAAAGATTACAGAAAGGCTACCTACATTTTTCAACCGATTTCAAAAAAACTTCACTTTTTTTTTTTGGCTTGTAGTGTTTCTTATTGTCTTGCACACTTTTTTTTTATTTTTGCATTCAGAATGCTTTAAAAATTCCATTTACAAGACAATTGTTTATAATAAAATTCTATTCAATCTGTAGAGACTGAAAACAATGTTTTCGTTTGAGTTTGGGTTTGACCAATTCGTAAAAAAAAAAAAAAAAAAAAAAAAACTAATTAAGACATGCGTGTCCATCAACCTTAAACAATAATCTTTGTCAATTTTATTTTTCAGTCATTATGATGGTGGATACTTGATCTATCTCTTACTGTTATATACCCGGGCAACGCCGGGCAACACCGGGCAACGCCGGGCTCTACTGCTAGTATTTTATATTTATTATTTCTAGATATTTTATATATATTATTTCTAGATATTTCTAGATATTTATATTTATTACTTTTAGATATTTCTAGATATTTTACATTTATTATTTCTAGATATTTTACATTAATTATTTCTAGATATTTCTAGATATTTACATTTATTATTCTAGCAGAAAATCGGAAAGTAGTTTGAGAAAATGTTTGCACTTTGATGAAGACAGTAAAACCAATGATTGTTCACAAGCTACTGACGAGATATTTCGTAATGTCCAGATCTCAAATGGTCAATTTAGTAAGGCCCAATAAGTTATAAAAATCTATAAAACAAGAATGCGTTAGATAGATAGATAGATAGATAGATAGATAGATAGATAGATGAAAGATGAAAGTTGATCTATACAATATACCAAAAATCATGATATACCACTATATAAATATACGCCACGTTACGCGTCACCGTTCCTGGATGAGATGAAAATTCACCCATCAATAATAACAATATTTTCAAAGGCAAACGAGCCTCATAGAGAGAGTTAATCATATTGACCAACCCTGATATTGACCGAGACTCATAGAGAGAGTTAATCATATTGACCAACCCTCATAGCAACCGAGCCTCATAGAGACAGTTAATCATATTGACCAACCCTGATATTGACCGAGCCTCATAGAGACAGAATATCATATTGACTAACCCTCATAGCAACCGAGCCTCATAGAGACAGTTAATCATATTGACCAACCCTCATATCGACCGAGCCTCCTAGAGACAGAATATCATATTGACCAACTCTCATATTGACCGAGCCTCATAAAGACAGTATATCGTATTGACCAACCCTCATATTGACCGAGCATGATAGAGAAAGAATAGCATATTGACCGAGCCTCCGAGAGACAGTGAATCATATTGAACAACGCTCATATTGACCGAGACTCATAGAGACGGAATATAATAATTACCAACCCTTATAGTGACCGAGACTCATAGAGGCAGAATATCATATCGACCAACCCTCATATTGACCGAGCCTCATAGACAGAATATCATATTGACCAACCCTCATATTGACCGAGCATCCTAGAGACAGTTAATCATATTGACCAACCTTCATATTGACCGAGCCTCATAGAGACAGAATATCCTATTGGCCAAACATTCCAGAGCAGAAGACTGATAGAGGCAGAATACCATATTGACCAAACCTCATAATGACCGAGCCTTCTAGAGACAGAATATCATTTTGACCAACCCTCATATTGACCGAGCCTCCTACAGACAGTTAATCATATTGACCAACCCTCATATGGACCGAGCCTCATAGAGACAGAATATCATATTGGCCAACCCTTAAAGTGACCGAGACTCATAGAGACAGAATATCATATTTACCAATCCTCATATTGAACGAGCCACATAGAGACAGTTATTCATATTGACCAACCCTCATATTGACCGAGCCTCATAGACACAGAATATCATATTGACCAACCCTCATATTGACCGAACCTGAGAGAGACAGTTAATCATATTCATCAACCCTCATATTGACCGAGACTCATAGAGACAGAATATAATATTGACCAACCCTTAGAGTGACCGAGACTCATAAAGGCAGAATATCATATTGACCAGCCCTCATGTTGACCGAGCCTGATAGAGAGAGTATATCATATTGACCAAACCTCATATTGACCGAGCCTCCTAGAGACAGAATATCATATTGACCCGCATATTCACAGAGCCTCCTACAGACAGTTTATCGTATTGAGCAACCTTCACATAGACTGAGCCTCAAAGAGACAGAATATCATATTGACCAACCCTCCGTATTGACCGAGCATCATAGAGACAGTATATCGTATTAACCAACCCTAATATTGACCGAGCCTCATAGAGACAGAATATCATACTGACCAAACCTCATATTGACCGAGCCTCATAGAGACAGAATATAATATTGACCAACCCTGATACTGAGCGTGACTCAAAAAGGCAGAATATCATATTGACCAACCCTCATATTGACGAGCCTAATAAAGACAGAATATCGTATTGACCAATCCTCATATTTACCTAGCCTCCTAGACATATAATATCATATTGACCAACCCTCATCTTGACCGAGCCCGATAGAGACATAATATCATATTGGACAACCCTCATATTGACCGAACCTCCTAGAGACAGTTAAACATATTGACCAACCTTCATATTGACCGAGCCTCATAGAGACAGAATATCATTTTGAACAACCCTTACAGTGAACGAGACTCATAGAGACAGTTAATCATATTGAACAACCCTTACAGTGAACGAGACTCATAGAGACATAATATCATATTGACCAACCCTCATATTGACCGAACCTGTTAGAGACAGAATATCATATTGACCAACCTTCATATTGACCGAACTTGAGAGAGATAGAATATCATATTGGCCAACCCTTATAGTGACCGAGCCACATAGAGACAGTTAATCTTATTGACCAACCCTCATATTGACCGAACCTTTTAGAGACATAATATCATATTGACAACCCCTCATATTGACCGAGCCTCATAGAGACAGTATATCATATTGACCAACCCTTATATTGACCGAACCTGATAGACACAGATTATCATATTGAACAACTCTCATATTGACTGAGCCTCATAGAGACAGAATATCATACTAACCTCATAGAACCGAGCCCTCAATCATATTGACCAACCCTATATCGAAGCCTCATAGAGACTGAAAATCATATTGAACAACCCTCATATTAACCGAGCCTCCTAGAGACAGAATATCATATTGACTAACTCTCATATTGACCGAGACCTCCAACCCTCATATTGACCGAGCATGATACAGAATATCATATTGACCAGACTCCTCATAACCCTTATAGTGACCGCTCATCAGAATATCATATCGACCAACCCTCATATTGACAGATAGACAGAATATCATATTGACCAACCCTCATATTGACCGAGCATCCTAGAGACAGTTAATCATATTGACCAACCTTCATATTGACCGAGCCTCATAGAGACAGAATATCCTATTGGCCAAACCTTCCAGAGCAGAAGACTGATAGAGGCAGAATACCATATTGACCAAACCTCATAATGACCGAGCCTTCTAGAGACAGAATATCATTTTGACCAACCCTCATATTGACCGAGCCTCCTACAGACAGTTAATCATATTGACCAACCCTCATATGGACCGAGCCTCATAGAGACAGAATATCATATTGGCCAACCCTTAATGTGACCGAGACTCATAGAGACAGAATATCATATTTACCAATCCTCATATTGAACGAGCCACATAGAGACAGTTATTCATATTGACCAACCCTCATATTGACCGAGCCTCATAGACACAGAATATCATATTGACCAACCCTCATATTGACCGAACCTGAGAGAGACAGTTAATCATATTCATCAACCCTCATATTGACCGAGACTCATAGAGACAGAATATAATATTGACCAACCCTTAGAGTGACCGAGACTCATAAAGGCAGAGTATCATATTGACCAGCCCTCATGTTGACCGAGCCTGATAGAGAGAGTATATCATATTGACCAAACCTCATATTGACCGAGCCTCCTAGATACAGAATATCATATTGATCCGCATATTCACAGAGCCTCCTACAGACAGTTTATCGTATTGAGCAACCTTCACATAGACTGAGCCTCAAAGAGACAGAATATCATATTGACCAACCCTCCGTATTGACCGAGCATCATAGAGACAGTATATCGTATTAACCAACCCTAATATTGACCGAGCCTCATAGAGACAGAATATCATACTGACCAAACCTCATATTGACCGAGCCTCATAGAGACAGAATATAATATTGACCAACCCTGATACTGAGCGTGACTCAAAAAGGCAGAATATCATATTGACCAACCCTCATATTGACGAGCCTAATAAAGACAGAATATCGTATTGACCAATCCTCATATTTACCTAGCCTCCTAGACATATAATATCATATTGACCAACCCTCATCTTGACCGAGCCCGATAGAGACATAATATCATATTGGACAACCCTCATATTGACCGAGCCTCCTAGAGACAGTTAAACATATTGACCAACCTTCATATTGACCGAGCCTCATAGCGACAGAATATCATTTTGAACAACCCTTACAGTGAACGAGACTCATAGAGACAGTTAATCATATTGAACAACCCTTACAGTGAACGAGACTCATAGAGACATAATATCATATTGACCAACCCTCATATTGACCGAACCTGTTAGAGACAGAATATCATATTGACCAACCTTCATATTGACCGAACTTGGGAGAGATAGAATATCATATTACAACCCTTATAGTGACCGAGCCACATTGAGACAGTTAATCTTATTGACCAACCCTCATATTGACCGAACCTTTTAGAGACATAATATCATATTGACAACCCCTCATATTGACCGAGGCTCATAGAGACAGTATATCATATTGACCAACCCTTATATTGACCGAACCTGATAGACACAGATTATCATATTGAACAACTCTCATATTGACCGAGCCTCAGATAGACAGAATATCATATTGACCAACCCTCATACTGTCCGAGCCTCCTAGTTACAGAATATTATAATAGTCAACCCTCATATTGACCGAGCCTCTAGAGACATAATATCATACTGACCATCCCTCATATTGACCGAACCTCATAGAGACAGTATGTCGTATTGACCAACACTCATATTGACCGAGCCTCATAGAGACAGTATATCGTATTGACCAATCCCCATATTGAACGAACCTGATAGAAACAGTTAATCATATTTACCAACCCTCACATTGACCGAGCCTCATAGAGACAGAATATAATTTTGACCAACCCTCATATTGACCGAGCCTGCGAGAGACAGAATATCATATTGACTAACCCTCATATTTAACGAGTCTCATAGAGACAGAATATCGTATTGACCAACCCCATATTGACCGAACCTGTTAGACAGAATTTCATATTGGCCAACCCTCATAGAGACAGAATATCGTATTACCGACACCCATGTTGACCGAACCTGTTAGAGACAGAATATCATATTGACCAACCCTCATATTGACCGAACCTGATAGAGACAGTTAATCATATTTACCAAGCATCATATTGACCGAGCCTCATAGAGACAGAATATCATTTTAACCAACCTTATTATTGACCTAGCCCCATAGAGACAGTATATCGGATTGACCAACCCCCATATTAACCGAACCTGATAGAGAGAGAATATCATATTGACCAACCCTCATATTGACCGAGCCTCATAGAGACAGTATATCGTAATGACCAACATCTGTATTGACAGAGCATGATAGAGAAAGAATATCATATTGACCAAACCTCATATTGACCAACCCTCATATTGACCGAGCCTCATAAAGACAGAATATCATATTGATCAACCATCATATTTACCAAGCCTCCTAGAGACAGTTAATCATATTGACCAACCCTCATATTGACCAACCCTCATATTGACCGAGCCTCATTGAGACAGTATATCGTATTGATCAACCCCCATATTGACCGAACCTGATAGAGACAGAATATCATATTGACCAACCCTCATATTGACCGAGCCGCATAGAGACAATATATCGTGTGACCAACCTCCGTATTGACCGAGCCTCATAAAGACAGAATATCATATTGACCAACCCTCATATTTACCAAGCCTCATAGAGATAGTTAATCATATTGACTAACCCTCATATTGATCCAGCTTCCTGGAGACAGAATATCATATTGACCAACTCTCATATTGACCATGACTCAAAATAGATTCGTTTCGAAGTTTTACTTCTCTTTGCTCATGTTTAAACAAATAAATGAATGCAAAATATATTTGTAAAAATATTACTTTTAATATTAATATTGTGGCTAAAAACAAAAATAGGATCGGTACACTTTATCATTAATTTTCATTTTAATCAGAAATACATGCACGCGTACACAGATACACACAGACACACACAAACACACACATATATAGAGAGAGAAAGAGAAGTTAAAAATATAGCTTTAACGTATTTTAACGGTAAAATGCCAATATCATTCTTAGTGGGTATGAAAATTTGTTCACTTTCACACACACACACACACACACACGCACACATATATATATATATATGTATATATATATATATATATATATATATATATATATATTGATAATTCTAATGATGTTAGAGTCTATATAGATTGTACAAAGAATGAATTTAAATTAAGATGGAACCAAAATGGAAGTTCTTTGAATAATACTAAATACTGCAACCAGACATCCTTATCTAAATATTTCTGGCATTTAAAAGAAACCAATAAAAACCTAAAGCTAAATGTAAATTTATTAATAAAAATAAGAACTTGTAGATCTTTAAATGACCCATATCCTTTGTGTATACATGAAAATCTAAATATTATTAAATTTCTGAAAAATAAAAATATATTAAATCAAAGAAATGAAATAGAAAGTTTTTGTAGATATTGCCAAAAAAATCGTAATTGACATTAAACAAAAAATAAAAAATAAAAATTCTAAATCTATTGCTATTGAAACCCAGACGATGTAGACACTATCACAAATTTCTACTTGAAAAAGGGGAGTGTGTATTAATAGACAGATACTCCAACACCCACCTTGAATTGACTGACTTGATAGCTACAATACGTTAGATAAATGAGTTTTCTAAATAAGTTAAATCGTAACACCTGTAAAATAAAAAAATAGGTGGAATTTTCCTTAACCCCAGCATTTCAAAATATCAGATTTGTCTGGACTTATAATTTAAATAAATCAATTTGTAAAAAAGTTATTCTTAGTACCGCTTGATAATGAAACGGAACTTTGTATTTTAAGTTTAATCTTTATGAATTTGAATTGAAGATTTAGTTTTGAAACATATGAATTCCGGTGTTGGGATGATTATATATTTTTTTAAAAACTATTATAATATTATATCTGTGTGTGTGTATGTATGTATGTATATGTGTGTATGTGTGTGTGTATACATATTTATTTTTACTGAAGTGGTGGATTATTATTTATTAATTCGACAGATTTTGTTATTTAAACGTTATTTTTTTATGGATATGCATATCTGGGTAGACATTCCGTTTATTTATTCAAAAAGCATTTCGTCTACCGGCCTAAGAAACATTTGCGAATCGAATGCACTATTCAAATTTACTTGATCGTCGACGCACTCCGTGACCGAGTCTGTCAAATGCACGTCGGATCAAATGACGCTTTCTTCTACCAAGATTGATGCACTGCTGGAGAGCGCATGTTTTTCTTTAATAAAATTTTCCGGTAGACGAAAATAAATATACTGTTTAATAAATAAACGAAGCGTCTACTCTGATATGGGTATCCACTAAAAATAACATTTCAGTAATAATAATAATAATAATAATAATATATATATATATATATATATATATATGTGTGTGTGTGTGTGTGTGTGTGTGTGTGTTTTGTGCGTGTGAATGTGTGTGTCTGTAAGTAAGGAACTGTCGTATAAAACAGGATGAAATTATTTTGTACGGATTAATGGCTGTTCTGATCATAAAACGGAAGCCATACAGAACACATTCTTTTAAATAATGAAAGTACGGAACGGAAAATTCAACGAACCATGATGTCATTTTAAAACATATTTTTACTTACATGCACATGAAATGCATTTATTTCTTGAAACACATCATGATGATGTAAATAAACTTTAATCAGATGTTGATCAATTATGATGATCTTTCTTTGTTGTTGTTGTGTTTTTTCATCATTTTATGAAGATGCATCTGCATATCAGCGTTGTCGCTTTCATCTTGTGCAATCATGCCTTTCCGTGAAAAGTCACTAACCGTCGATAGCTCGTTAATGGCGACTTGGGGAGGGATCTTTATCTGATCGTCTTTATTATGTGTGCGTTAAATGCGCTCACTGTATAAAAGAGCCTTCTGTCGTCAAGCCAACTGACGGCTTTCTCTTTAGAGACATGGGAACATCAATCAACCAATAAACTACACCACTGGTAACAAAGTTGTTTTCAGGGAAACATTCATATAATCAAATATTCACCGGAAATTGTAATTCTGCCCGGATAATCCTAAATTCGTATAATCAATATTCGGATAAATAGATATATTGATTGATAGAGGGAGAGAAAGTGAGAGATGAGGGAGAGAGAGAGAGAGATGGAAAGAGAGAGAAATGGGGAGAGAGATGGAGATAGATAGAGAGATGGAAAGAGGAAGAGATATACATCCTTATGCTAATACATTTATTTACGCAATGAATATTACTTTTTTACCATATATGTTTTTGTCAATGAACTTAATCCAGTGTTGAATACTATTCTGGAAGGAACATTCAGTGCATCGGGCTCCGAAGTCATTGAGTCAACCTCATGTATTGATACTAAATAGATGCTTGAATGTTTGCACACACGCACACTCATATGTATTGATAACAATACTGTCAGATTTATAATCTATCCTGCTGAAATCAACAGCTATGAAAATTATATCACTCCATGAAAGTGACTCATTGTGCCTTCTCGGGATAAGTGACATGAAGTGGAAATATTGTATAGAATCAACTGCTTAGTCTGCAGTTAGGAAAGTTGGTTCAATGAGTCGTGCCGGACAATATTTTTTTTTGGCGGGAATCTACCTTACATATTTAATAAGTCTATCATTCATCATTGCTTTGAATATTGCTGCCACATATGCTCTGGTGCCTCTAATATATTTTGAGATTATTGAGATCCAAAGAGAATCAGCAAATTTATTGGTCCTGATCTGGCATATCAGCTTCATTCTCTTTCCCACCGCTTTGACAGTACTAGATTGGTGGCAAGGTCTCATCATTTAACAGTTGAAATGGTTGCTACATGGAACCGTAAGTTCTATGCAAAGAGTGTCTTCTATCGCAGTTCTCGCTTGAGGAAATTTCTTCCGTATTCTTGCTTTCCAGTCAACTTTGATCTTCAAAAATTTAAATTCAATGTCAATCGTTATTATCTGTCTTCATAATTATTGTTATTTTATTGTTCACTCTCTTGTTCGCGGTGATACTGACTAACTGGAGATAGGATTCAAACAATCGAATGTTATTTTCTATTTATATCACAATCAAGATACAAACACAAGTCAAGCAAACAAGATATACGCTGATATAATAAGCGATAATATATGCGTGTGTATGTGTTTGAAGTTGTGTTAGAAAAAAAAAAACTAGGTTTTCTCAACGCACTTCCTTCCGAATTTATTTGAAGTGTTGAAATAAAATATTTTGAAAATTATTCAACTTGGATTTCATATGCATATAATATATGCATTAGTTTTTTTTTACTTTTAAACATGATACCCTGAAAAGGTAAACGTATTCTAGTTCTCCAGGTAAAATTAATGCCTTTCAAACTATTGTGAGACCGTAACATACCTACAACATGGACTCTTCCAGGACTATATAAAGTATGCGACATAACACTCTAGGAGAGAAGAAGAAGAGGAGGAGAGAGAGAGTATTCTAATACCATAGTATCAGCTGCGTACGACTACCAATATTAGACACTAGCACATAGTAAGCTCCGCTTACACTTACACTATCTTTGTAACCGTTTTGTTTAATATATCGTACTTACCTCTAATCCGTGTTCCGTGTTTTCTTTCCGTGGTGCCAACTTTGGGTCCACATCACAAACACAGACTTGTTGTTCCTGGACATTGCTATCATACAACTGAATTTATGGATGAGAAAATGAGTCCAATAAAATGAATTACTGTTTCCCACATTTTAAGATCTCCGAGAGAAATTTTCGAAAGTAAACAGCATGAAAAATTGTAAACAACTGGGGCATATGTAATAAGCGAATAAGACTATTTTCCACAAAAAAAAAAAACCTTCGCAAAGGATGAAATATTTCTTCTGAACTATTTCCAGGCCAAATTTCTGTCGGACTATTTACAATGCAGTGTTTATTTTATTCTTAAATCTTTATCTAGTGAGGCAGTTCTTTTTAATATTGCCAAATCAATTTAAATATATCTGAATATCCGAGATCAAGGTATGTTATTCCTATCAATTTTGGAATAATATATTTTGCTTTTGCTTTTTGTTGCTTATTTCACAATTGGTGGGTTTTCTGTTATCAGAGTTAAATAAAGTGCTTAATATCAGTGATAGAGCGTATGTAAATATAAGGTGGGTATTGAAGTCAACACTCAGAGGCGACAGTCTGTTTCCTGCAAAACGCAAACGCCAGTCCACGTTTATATATATACTAGCAGGGATTACCAGGCATTACCCGGGTGTAATATATGTTGAACATACCCAGCATTTTCACTTTTTTATCCTGTTGCCACCTCTCGAGACGTGAAGCAAAGGTTGGATTTTAGGACGCAAACCGTTTTTCCTGAAGGAACAGTAGAAATTATCAGTTACCAATTATCATTCTGGACTCACTTTTAAATTGCACATGGTATTGCTGCAAATACCTTCGGTACACAATGTTTGATATTTTGCGTCCTGGTGTTAAGATGTAGAGAGAGTCTGCTCACCAGACATTGGCTTTCTATTAAGATAGGCTCTCATGTTTGTATTTTATCGCCTTGATGTCCTTCCACAAATATGATAATTTAATGCAAGCGTTAAGTTCGTCAGCGCGGTTTCCACGTGAAACAACTGGAAGTGTTTGTCGAAAGTCATTTGTTAATAAAAGCGTAATTACATCCATCAATAAATCCATCTTGAGATCAAGCAATGTTTTATCTAGAGCTTTAGATACTTTTTTATGTACATTCATCCCATACATGAAGAATTCTGTCAAAAATTGAGGAATCTGATCCATTGTGTATTTGACAATGTGGATTATCGTCTTTTGTTAAGGATAAAGACAATTTAAATGCCGAATGTTCTACCACCTGTGGTATGGCTGCAATACCAAAGGAAATTATGGCCACAGCTACTTTGCCTTCTAATCTCACTTTGGCAATAATCAACTTAGTGACAAATGTCTTTCCTGTACCTCCTTCTGCATCAAGGAATATAAAACCACAATCCTGCTTTTTTACATAATCAAATACGGAATGATACACATGTCTGATTATTATTGAGTTGTGATAGACCATCATGAACAATTTCTTCTTGCTGATGTGGCTAATATCTAATTTCACGCATCCATGCATTATTGACAGGATGTGTATAAATTCTATCAAGTGAGTCAAGGCCCAAATTCCTAACAGTTTTGTCATTAGTATAAGAAGTGATGTATTTGATATCAACTAGAGCCATATTGAATCTGACATAGGAAAACTGTATATCGACACCAGAATATTTATTGCGTTCAGAAGAAAGAAAAACAT
>CAHIKZ030002079.1:765000-795000 GCA_903632075.3 Acanthosepion pharaonis | reverse complement strand
TGTGGTTGTCTCTCATGATTTTCTATTCAAATTTGAAAGAAATTTGCGCAACATAATCTTACTTTTTTCAGTGCTTTCGGATATTTGCAAATTCAACAATAGTTGTACAATGTCCCAATGTTACAATATTTTTTTTTGACGTAGCGTTTCCATGAAGTTTACGTTACATTATGCTTATACTCCTTGAGTATTCTGCTTATTATAGGAGTACAAAAATTTCAATATGCTTGTGATCCTTCATTCTTGAGGTTCCACGTAGAATTCTTAATGAATTTTGCGAAACAAAAACTTTTCATTGCATCAACGCACAGTGCGTCCGATTACTTCTAAAATATATATGATACCCACGTTCTCTCTGTATCTCTTTCTCTCTCTCTCTCACTATATATATATATATATATATATATATATATATATATATATATAAATAGAGAGAGAAAGAGAGAGAGAGCTCCAAATTTTGGCTAAAAATTGAGCACTGATCATGAAAATAATGACAGAAATTTTATAAAGATAAAGGTTTACCGTCGATTTTTTTCTATTATTTTTGTGGGGAAGGAACAAATTATTTTTTTTATTGGAAAAATTAACTTTTTAATCCTCTATAGAACCAACGAAATTTTGATCAAAATAATGTTTTTCTTGTATCAACGGGGAACTATAAATTTGTTTAGGAAATTTGAATGTATTCTTGTGGCAAAAAACACACTGATTTGGAAATTCTTCCAAATTTCAGATAACTATCTGATTTTAATAACACATTCGGGACTTCACAAATGAATGAGATTATTTTTAAAAGTTTCATTTTTAGAAAATCTTTGGGGATTTATATATATATATATGTTACCTCCCACTTATTTAATTTTATGAAATTTCGAGAAATTCTTTTTTGTTTGGTGTACTTAACCCTAGAACACTAAGCATGTGTATACAGTACCCAGCGCAAATTTTCCTATTTTTAATTACAATTTTCAGTACCAGATTTTCTTATCTAAATAATGTTTTTTCAGCAACTATTAATGTTAACTCAAAGTACAAAGTTTGAAGTGCCTGCATGTAAAATATTTCATATAAAGATTTATATTTAATATTTGTTTGATATTTTGAAAATCGGGTATGATATACATACCCACGGTTAGTAGTGATGTAACTTTAATTGATGGTTAGTATTCTAGGGTTAATAATGTCCATAATAGTTACAAGGGCTTGGAAAATTAGATGATCAGTTTTATAATGCAAACTGAGCCCTCAGTTATGCACAATCTGCTTTTAATCGTAAAATAAAAATGCAATAAAAACTAAGAGATTATTCATTTCGCAAAGCTTTTAATTACTTTTATGAATTAAATATATTATATACACTATTTTTCTTATGAAAAATTGTTTTTGGGTGCATAATGAATTTTTAGAAGAATTGTTTTTATTTTTATTTCAATTTAATTAGAATGGTTAATAAAATTTTAAATCTTTTAAAATTCTTTATCAATTTGTAGCGGTCAAGTAATAAATTTATTCAATAAAATTTTAAATTACTAATCATACATGGAAAAGCTTAATACAATTCAGCAATTACCAATATTAGAAAAAAGACTTTGAATATTATTTGTGTGTATAAACGTGCCGATTTTTGTAAATACGGACGCTCATACATGACATTATGAGAAAATAAGAAACGTAACTATTGTAAATTTAAAACTTATTAGGAATCTTCTACCATTTCCTCGACATCATGTTATCATAAGTAACTCTATAAACTTAAATACCTAAAATTCAATAATATATTACAATTACAATACTTGAAATGTTTAGTATTACTGGATAATTAATATATATATATATATATATATATATATATATATATATATATATATATATATATATTAATTTAAGTGTTTAAATTTTACTGGTCATGCAATTGTATTACAAATACCTCCCTTTTCCACAAGTTTGCCAAATATCAGGTTGTGGATAAATGTGTCAACGCTTCATAAAATTCCAGTCTCCGTTTTAAAAAAATGCTTTTCAGCGATATTGTCAACTAAACGTACATAATATTGGTTTCAATTAAACTTGAATTGCGCTAATCTTTCCACAAATAACGTTTCAGAAAAACACGTTATATTTTTGAAAGATTCTTTAATAAAGAGAATTATGTTGTGTTGACAACTTTGTCAGTATGGATGATTTTATCGAATTGATTTATAAACAGGGAAAAAACGATTCCAATAAATTAAAATTCCGTTTGCAATAAATATACATAATACACCAGACGACTGTACAACTCCAAGTATCATATATATATATATATATATATGTATATATATATATATATTGTATGTATGTAGGTTGTTAGATAGGTAGGTAGGTAAGTATGTAGGTAACTGATGCATCTAAGGTGTTTATACGCACGTGTATAGATACGTATGTATGCATTCATGTAAGCTTGCAAGTATATAGGAATTTATTTCTGCAATTAAGCAAGTACTTATGTAGTTAATTATGTATGTACGAATGTCTTTATGTATACACCTGTGTATACATGTACATATGAATATGTATCCTTGTTTTTGTGTACATACGTCCCTATATATATATACGTATGTGTCAAACAGAGTTGATCTGTCTTTGATTTTGTTTTAATGTATGTTATATGTGTGTTCTTTTTCAACTGAAAACGTATCAAATATAAATAAAAAATATGTGGTAAATGTTTTTTTTTTTATCTGATAGACACTTTGCTTATTATTTTCATCGTATTTCTATTGCTTGTTTTACATTAACAGAAAGAAAAAGTTTAAATATTTAAACTATCAAAAAATGGTTTAAAATTCAGACATATTTTTAACTATGAAGATGAAAATAAAATCGTTTTAATTGTGAAATTTATTTAGCGTTAAACGAAATAATTTTCGCATTGTCTATTTCACATTTCCAGCATTACGTCATTGAGTCATTCTGAATATAATTCCAGCGTGATTTGAACTCGTATCAGGCATACATCTTATTCTTTATTTATTCGTGGTTGTAGAATGTTAATCGACCTGAGTGTCGCAAGGAAAACAAAAAATAAACGAAAGATAAATTCGGAAAACATTGATAATAATTACAAAGCTTAAGTTAAAAAGGTCGGCCAAGATTTTTTAGTTTATTATGATCAAGTTAACATTTCGACGGTGTCAAAATAATAATGTAAAATAAGACACTCAACATAAAACATTCGTAGCCAATGACGTTTTTATAAATTATTCACTGGTAATTGAAAGAAATTCATACAGTGAACTGCATTCATCATGCTGAAATTGTTCTTTTGACAAATAGTTTGTGAATATGAACCTCTGTATTTATTTGTAATATTTATTTTAATTTAAAAAAGAATATAAATGAAATAATTTGAAACAGTGCTGAATATGTTTAAGTAGAAAACAAATTATACATTTTTCATAGTACAATTCAACTAAACTAAAAAGGAAGAAGAATAACGTGAGGGACATCGGAAAAACGTACCTCATTCTTTTTAGTCGCCATTAAAAAGATGTTTCTCTTGAAGCCATAGAAAACTTGCACATATAATTAAATGAATTTATTATTGATAAATGATCACTACAATGCAATGTTATTGATGAACAATAATCCATAAAATGTTTAATGAATTCTTGATTGAGCAGTTTACCAATTCATTTCGATTTATTTTTAAGTTGGAATAAATTCGAAATTCATCAGTTCACAAGTAGAAAGAAAATAAGTAGCAGGCGATATTAAACTCTAAAATGTTTTCTGAATACTTCGTTTGCATGTTATGGTAAATACTTTTTGCATCTCCCTATGCGTTAACTCGTGAAAAACGAATTATTAATTACTCTACACTGTATTTGACCCGATGCGACGTTTCTTTCAAATTTGCTATATAAACAAATAACAGGCAATTAATTCGAATTATTAGTCTTCCCGTTATCTTTTCTGTCGACAAGCCGCAAAACAATTAGTATCATAGTGATGAACTAAAAAAAATCTTTCTATTTTTTAACCTAACCAGGACAGAGGTAGAAAAATATATCATTAAATTAAAAAAACAATTATGTTAGTTTCTCAGAATCAGTGTACTTCGCTTTCCTACACTTACAGAATATCTGAAATAAACAATTTTCATCTATTGAGGAACATTCTACACAGGCAGATCCCAACCCACCGCAAAACACACACACACACACACACATATATATATATATATATATATAGATAGATAGATAGATAGATAGATAGATAGATAGATAGATAAATAAAGATGTTATTAAAAAGATGTCCATAATAGAAAAAAAAAAAACTTTGATGCAGGGAAATTTATACAGGCGTCAAAACATTTCGTCGTAGATAGATATGGTAGATATAGTCCCCGTTCAACAAATGAGTTTACCATCAAAATATTTGAAATTTTATGAGAAAATAGGACAAAAACCACAATTGTTATTTCTAAGCTATATTACAGATTCAATTCAACTTGCACAATCTGGCAGGAATACATTTGACTATTTTTGTTTTGATTAATAAAATTAATGGAAAGATATAAAAATATTTCGCATTTAGTCAATTCGTTCATAACGAACTATCACCCAACAGATCAGCTGTATAAATTTTCATCCTGTAAAAAGTGCACAGAGCGCGCGCGAGAGAGAGAGACAGACAGAGACAGACAGACAGAGGGAGAAAGATTCATACACAAACATATTTTTTGGGCCTTGCTGAGAAATTTTCCCCACTCTATATATATATATATATATATATATATATATATATATATATATATATATATAAAGACAAAAGGAATATTTATCTTAGCCTACCCGTTTCGTCCTCTGATGGTCTTCATCAAGGCAAAATATTTTATTTCGCAATTAATATTTATATATAAAAGCAAAAATGTTAGTTTTTCAAAATGTTTAAATCTAAGAAGTGATCATCTGATTAGCTAAAAATTCTACTTAAGTTATGGAGGATACTAAGTGACATCATTTTATGTAAAATATACGAAAGAGAGTAAAACTTTCCTTAAGTTTATTTTTTTTTAAACTAACAACATTTTTGCGCTTGTCTGTAAATATATGTTGCAAAATAAAATCCTTGCATTCGCCTTGATAAATTCCCTTAGAGGACGAAACGCGACGGCGAAGATAAATTCTCATTTTGTTTTTATTCATATTGTCCTTTTCCACATATATTCTAGCTGCAAAAATTTACGCGCACAAAAAAGTGGGCACTGAGATCAACAACGAGCGTCGACAGTCTATTTCGTCGTGGAACATAAACTTGAAGATTGCGTTCGTGGCTTGAACGTTGCGTCCAAACATGGAACTGTGTTTTCACCAACGTCTACATACGCTCTATGCCAGATATGAGTACTTTTACACATAAATATAGCATACCTTCATTATATATATATATATATATATATATATATATATATATATATATATATATTTTTCCTCACCGGTAGCACAACCCAAAGTTTCATACATAAAAATGTTCGATGCAATATAACTAGCTATAAACTATATATATATATATCGGTAGCACTACTCTGAGTTCATACACTATGTTATTAACACCAGCAGTCAATGTGCATTGTTATACATATATATATATATATATATATATATATATATATATATATATATATATATATATATATATATGTGTGTGTGTGTGTGTGTTTCACTAAAGACGACAGACAACGTTCTCCCATTTTAATTTTTTCTTGTGTTCGAACAAGTGTTTGCTTTTTCTGGGCACAGAGTTTGTAGAAACTGTCCAAATATTCTATAATTCCCGGCGCTTTCGACTTTTAGCTATTATCAAGGATGATTTTATTTCATTTTTTAATTGGGTGTATGTGTTGTGTGTATGTTTCTAGAGGTATAGAGATGTTTTATTTTCCTAACACATTTAGCACATTGTGGCCGTATTCGTTGTTAATATTATTGAGTGTTGTTTTTTTCTCTTTTTTTATTATTAAAGCTTCCATTATCTTTAATCTTTTTTACAGGTGGATGAGATTAGTATGTTTATATTTTCTACGAGTATATTTGTGCTGGAGTTTGGTAAGTTTGTGTTTAAATGAATTCTAATAGAGTTGTGGTCAGATCGATGCAACGTAAGGCGTCTGGATAGGTATGTAGTCGTGTGACCAATGTAATTACTTATGAATTCGGTTTGATCAGGAACATTTCTTTGAGGGGCATTTGAACTTATAGAAAATTTTCTTTTGTTGTAACTTTAATTTTGCCGGTCTGTTGTTATTTTTAAGGTTAGCTGTTTTAAATATTTTGTAGTAAATAATTAATTTGATTTTTCTTCGGGTCATTTGGGGTAGTTTATTTCTTTATATTTCTAAGTGATATATATATATATATATATATATATATATATATATATATGTGTGTGTGTGTGTGTGTATGTATGTATATATGTATATATATATATATAAACTCTTTCTTTTATATATATATATATATATATATATATATATAAAAGTTTGTGTGTGTGTGTGTGCGCGTATGGGAGAGAGAGAGAGGGATATAGAGAGAGTGGGGATGGAAGTGTCTGACGCAGGTTATCACCGTTATGTCTCTAAGGAATTAATTATTTAAATGAATTTGATTTTCATACAGTCTTTCCTTCTTTATAACAACCAATTATTTAAAAATGGAATATATAGATCGATACTTGTGTTTCATCATCAATATTTCACTTTCTATGAAGGAAACGTTTTAAGCCCAACATTGCTGCTATCAAATATCAATTAAAAAGTTGTAAACATCTACTTTCTGTTTCATAGTTGAGATATATATATTCTATTTTTCCTACTTGTAGTTCTTGCTTATCACTTCTTGTCATAATTAAATGACTTGAGCTTTTTTTCTTATACTTTTTTAAATTTACTTTAGTGTTATGCATCTCGTTAATATAATTCTCTTTGCTCTAAAAAAATACGAATTCGCCCCCAACGTAAATATTTCCCCTAGAAACCTGCATAAAGAGGAAATTTCATCATTTTCACACAAACATGTAAAATGATAACTTGAAAACAAAAGAAATAATGAGACAGAATAAAATATAAAGAAAACAAAAGTTTTATTCCTCTTGATTTGTGTTGCTTTTGGAAGAAACGATTTTTATCGTCGCTTTGTGAAAGTGGAAATTAACGAATTGTTATAATCTGTCAAATAGATCGCCAGACAGTTCGCTTTGACATTTAAACTTTTAAAGATCATTTCATTTTTCGTTTATAATTTTTGCTTTTTGTCTATCGTCAATAAGCATTGTCAAAAATAGCGCCAATCCAATTCAACCACTAATTCTCTCTGACGAAACTCACAAAAACGCGACATTTACACCACACGTTACTTCTCTTTCACATGCTTCTTTTCTTTTAACCAATCAAAACGAAGCAAACTCTAAGCTCCGCCCATATATCATTTTCCTCTTTTTAAATGGTTACATGCAAAATAACTTACTCATTGCTATTATTGTTGCTGTTGTTGTTGTCATTGTTATCCATCTTATTTTTGTTTTCGTTTTTAATTTTTACTTTTATTTCATTTTTTGTTTTTTTTATTCTTTTTTTTTTTATCAGGGCAGGTGTTTTGTGCTGAGTGGTTGTGAGTCCGCCTTAAATAAAACTGAGTTTGGACGAGAGGTTCGTGTAATGGTCGGGGTGTTGTCATATTTGTGAGTGGGAAAAGCCGCATGGACATTGACAGAGTAGTGGGGCGGCTGGGGCATCGAGAGAGAGAGAGAGAGAGAGAGAGAGAAATAAAGAAAGAAAGGAAGAAGGAAAGAAACTCAATCATAATGAAAGTTTCAAAGAAAGAAAGAAAGAAAAACGTAATAACAGTTTCAAAGAAAGAAAGAAAGAAAGAAAGAAAGAAAGAACAGACTAATGATAGTTTCAAAGAAAGAAATAAGGAAAGCGTAATGATATTTTTAAAGAAAGAAAGAAATGGTAAGAAAAGTGTAATGACAAAAAGAAAGAAAAAGAAAAACATAATGAGATTCAAAGAAAGAAAGAGAGACACAGACAAATAAACAAAGTAATAAAGAAAACTGTAATGAGTTTCAAAGAAAGAAAGAAAAACTTAATGGCAGTTTCAAAGAAAGAAAGAAAGAAAGAAAGAAAGAAAGAAAGAAAAAGAAAGAAACCCATAATAATAATGGCAAGAAAGAAAATAGATAAAACAGATAAAATTAATTTAAGAAAAGAAAAAAAGAATCTGGAAAAGGATGTTAAAGACAAGAAGAAGAAGAGAAGAAAAGAAAGATAAAAACTATGCTGAAAATCTAATGATTGCCACAGAGAGACGTCAAAATTCTTAACACGTTCTTCGTCTAATAAATAAATAAATAAAAAGATCATATCACTAACAAGAACAATTTCTAAAATAAGACGAGAAGAAATAAAGAGAAAAGATCAAATAGACTTGAACTAAAGTTACCGAGAAAAAGAAATTGGCTGATAAGCTATTGTTAAAAAAAAAAAAAGAAAAAGTTAGTGGGACGAACCCCACAAAAAAAAATCAAATAAAGAAAAATGAAAGCCAATCGCTAACCCATTGGAATAAAAAAAAAAATGGGAGTGGATCCTCTGCTTCCTGCTATTCTTTCTTATTCTGTCACAATATGATTTATTTTGTTTTCTCTGGCCTTTCAATTACGTTCTGACATTTCTTAAGTTTGCTATTAGACTTCTTTTTTTTTTCTATTATTTTTATTTGTTATTTATTTTTTGGCATCTCGTTAGCACTGAGGAAGATTTCGCATCGAAATCGCGCGGTGTCCATTCCTATTCTGAGAAGGAAATGTGTGAGAAGCATCACTTTAAAAATTAACAATGATCCCCCGTATTGCACCCTAACATTGCTTCTCCGTTTCCCTTTATCTGCAACGGCGCAAAACGAATGAATAAATGAAAACTGATATATAAACCCAGCGGTTCACAGATCGATTCCAATTGGAACAGGTTCCCTAAGATATCAGTAATTAAAAAAATAGGTCCTTTAATAAAATTCCTTTTAATATTTAAAATTCAGCGTCAGCATTAGTACCTTTTCTTTTCTTAAACGTCAAGTATAATGATAATTATCACTTATGTTTAACCGATTTTTGAAACATATTTTTTATAAAATTGAAATCTAGATTTCTGAGAAAGCTCAAATAAGATGTCTACAATCTCATTCATTTGTATCACTTCCTCTTTTACTCTGTCCTCTTCAACCCATTGCATCGTTCACCCCCACGTATACACATTGTATATACATAAAAATATATGGAAGAGAAATTAACAACAAACTCTTTGAAAATGGCTACAGAATTTTCCGAAAGCGCTTTGAAAAATAGGCATTATGAACAATTTGTACATTTCTTTACACCCAGCCAAGCGGAAACATTTAAAAGAAAAACTCAATAAAAAAATCATCAAATTATCCTTCTTATCATATTCAGCTATGGGTGAAATAGAAGAAAAGACTAGGCCCTATAGCCTTGGTTTGTCAATCGGTCTAGTAAAGGAAAACTTTGAATTGAAACCATCCCGGTGAGGGTAGGCCTCTGTCAAGTTAGCTTGCTCAACCCAACAACAGAAGCTAAATAAATATTACGAAAATATTTCTTTTCTATCGTATTTCACTTTTTATTTTTAATCATTAAATATATGATAAACGTAACAAAGAGAAAAGAAAATACTCTCCATATATCACGATTATGAGTTCCGTGATCTATTTGAGTTGTAGGATCATCACCACGTATCCTGCAGCCCTACAAACAGATAATGGACGTTTTCTTATTTTCACTTGTTTCATTACTATGGAGTGAATGGTTAGTACAAGTCAATGCAAGAATTATTCATAGTTCTTATTGTTGGTATAGTCGCTTTCGAACATTCTCTTTTAATCTTACAAATAAAGACATAAAAAGAGAAATTGGGATAATGAAGAAGCTCGGGGCGTACAACGGCCGAAACATCGTGAATATGGCAATAAAGATGAGGACAACAGTCTTACAATATTTCGTCTCAGATATATAGAAAGATGAGGAAGTAAAAATCTTCAACTATAATATTCTCTTAAAGAAGAACAAATACGACACAAGTTATATATATATATATATATATATATATATATATATATATATATATATATATATATGTAACTGCATTAAATCACACGCTTGAACTCTTTTCTAACCTTTACAGCAGCTAATGAAAAGCATCTGAAGATCCAATATTTATATTAAATTACGCCAAATGTCGTGTGTCGCATTTATTGTGCATATCTCCGTTATATACCCATTCATTTGCAAGCAATCCAGTCTGATTTTATTTCATATAACATTGAATTAATAAATGTACATTTACATGACGCTCTCTAAACTCACTTATCGGTAGAGCAATTTTGCCAAAGCCTCTGTGAAATTGATCACAAAAAATAAATTATCTCTCATAAAACCTCATTTCATTGGTTTCATTCAAAATATCCCCTCTTCTGCTTTTTCCTACAGGGGCTTTCAAAGAATCCTGTTCACAAAATGGAACGGTAAATTTTCTTGTTACGTGATTTGCGCGCGCATTCTGTTCAATTCCCTGAACAGGTGTGGCATCAAGTAATTTTATTGATCAATAATCATCAATATTGATCACAATGATAGATTGTTATGAGCAGATCAGTGTAGACACTTAGTATTGACATATAGATAACATTTATATTTAGATATTTTGTCGGCTTTCTCTCTTAACAAATTCTAAAAAGATAAACATTTTTATATCTTCATTCGTGCGTAGAATACATTAAATTACGCTTCGAATATATTCCAAAATTCCATACAAGGTTAAAGATACGAATGACTTACTCCATGTTTCTTTTTCCTTTCTCCAATCAGCTCTTCTCTATGCATGTTTGTAATGTTACTATTTTCCATGTTATTCCGAGTTAGACAAGTCTTAACTTTCACCATTATTATATTCGCTGTATTTATTTACACGAAGTTTGCTCTGAAAGTTTTGACATTTCTCACTTAGATATGCATTTGAAATAATTATTCGTGCGTGAATGAAGATTTTCATATTTTTCTTCAATCCTACCTGTGATGTCACAAGTGACATTGTGACCCTTCAACATGTGTACGATCATTGGCTCTCTGAAAGTTCTCAGCGTTTGCCTTGTGAACCAGTATTTGTATCTTTACTGTTTCTCCCACACTCCATTCGACAATTTAATTTCACAAGGTTACACGTCGGTTACTTAGTGTTTCTCGCTGAACCTTTAATCATCATTATGTCAAGTTCTTCAATCCCTCATTATTTATTATGTGTCCAAGAAAATTCTACGCATGTTCGTTTCGTTTTTATTTTCCTTAAAGTTTCCTCGTTTCTCACATGTTCTGGTTATGGTATTCTCAGCATCTTTCTGTAGAACCAGACATTAATTAATAAATGACTTACGGTCATATTACGTTCTAACAGCGGTCCACGTACGATCATTGAACTTAAGCACCATCGAGCCTAGTCAGTACCTAGATGAGTGACTGCTTGTGAATACAAGATGGTGTAAGCTTGAATGTGCAGGCGGTGTAATTGTTAAACGGCTCGGAATTGGGAATTGAATAGCCGAGTTCCAATCTCAGACGGATTCGTTATATTCACTTAGACAGAAATAATCTTGGGAAAGGTATGATTCCATCAGTTCTCCCTCCAGCTATGGGTTAATTAGAAGGATTGGTATCTATAAATCATTATTATATCTGAAAAATTCTTATAATGTAAAAATATTTGCTGACTTTAAATAAGTTGTAAAAGGGTAGATAGATCGTAATAAAAACAAATCAATCAAAAACACGCCTTCTTCTTATCATCTGTGAGGAAATTTTCTAACCTTCAATGAGGGGGAATTATATGACATAATTGTTCTGCATTCTTCTACCGAAAACTTTCTGATTCTTAATACTGTACTTAGTTTTTCGAAGGAATATTTCGTTCTTCAAACACATTTTCCATATATTATTTACATTGTTCGGACTATTGTCCACATCTTTGTCGCCATATTTATTACAACGTTTCGGCTGTTGAACGCTCCGGCCTTCTTCAAGTGGGTGGAATGTCAAATTTAACCGTTTATTTCGCTCAAGGACACATGGCACAGTGGATAAAGGCGTTGGTTAGATCAAGTGACAGGACCCAAAAAGTGTGAGTTCAATACCCGGTTAAGGCAGTTGAGAACATTCTGATGGAAATTAACAGAAGATAACTGATAACTGATATCCATTAAACATGGCACGTTGAACTAGATCAGTTTACCCCAGTGAGCGAAATAAAGGGTTCACTTCGACATTTCAACGACATGAAGAAGGCCGGAGCGTACAACGGCCGAAACGTTGTAATAAATATGGCGACAAAGATGAGGACAATAGTCCGAATAATGTAAATAATGTACATAATACCTCATCTCAGAAATATAGACAGATACATTTTCCATAAAACAGTTAAAACAGTTCCCAGATTTCTGTACTTGACTGATTTGGTTATTTCCAATTTGCAGCTCGCATCACGGGATAGCCTTCTTATTAAAGAGCATATATTTTTCTTCTTAAAAGTAATGGTTAGTCCTTTTTTGGGGGAGCGTTTTTTATTTTACTAGTAATATTATAAGAATATATTAAGCCAATTCTCTTGTCTTCTTCGTACTTGCGAAGCTTTTGTTATGAAAATGCTTGACTGCTCCAAGATGGAAACCAATTTTGAAGTCCGCATACAGCAATATATATCATACAAAACATTTGATGAATGTCAACAAGTTTCACGACTTGTGAAAAATAGTTATAATCCTTGCGTGAACAACTATGAAAAGTTAATATATTTTTACCTGAAATCATAGCGATGATTATAGGACATCAATTCTGGGCGCTTGCCTGTAGAATAGCGGAAAGTATCTAGTAGCCTAGTATCCTAGAAATGAGCCTCAATGGATGCACAATATAAACGTAGGCTTGTCATAGCACATAGTACATACACATTTCATACTCAATTCTCGTCCCATATTAAAATACAACACACACACACACACACACACACACACACACACACACACACATATATATATATATATATATATATATATATATATATATATATATGAATAAAAATGACAATAGGAAAGCTGGTAATTGCTGACGCGTTTCGTCCAATGTGAACTTTATCAAAGCAAAATACGAAAATGAAATTAATTGAAAAAATTACCAGTTTGCCTATTGTCATTTTTATTCATAAATATTGTCTTCTCTACTGGTTAAATCGGAGAAATTTTCATATATATATATATATATATATATATATATATATATATATATATATATATGTGTGTGTGTGTGTGTGTGTGTGTGTGTGTGTGTGTGTTGTGTGTGTGTGTGTGTGTGTTCTATGAATTTTCCAATCGACTGTTTCTTAGAAAATACCCAAAACTCCACCGAATTTCAAATTATTTTCTTCGTAGTATGTTTTAACATTTAGATATTTATCAAACCTTAACCTCCCAAATATGCACGTTAAAGTAACGCGAATTAACAGCGTCTACGAATTTGAATGAAACCTGTCGTTTAATTGATTGGGGTTGTTGTAACTTCTTCCTTTAATGTCGTTCTTATCATTCACCCCTTAGCCATCTTTTCCTAGAGACGAGACGCGTTAAATTTGAGCAACATCTAGCCGACACACTGGGGTTAAAAATAGGAAACTGAAATGATACATATGACATACTCATATCCTCTCTCCCACCTCACTCCCTCACTTCGTTAATTTTACGTATACTTGATGAGGTCCGTCAAAGACGTGTGAATTTCTTTTCATTTTTTATTTCAGCTTTTGGAAGTAAAATCTGATGATCCAGAACATGGAATCTTAACGTGGTCTGTCTTTTATTCAAACATATCTGCTCTGAATTTTACATTGAGCTCTCTGGATATCATCCTCCTCAGGTCTACCCATACGGATTACCTAAGTTTGCATAAACTAACTATATATATATATATATATATATATATATATATATATATATATATATATATATATATATAAAAAAACCAACACCAATCCTTTATATATACATCCTAAATCAAATCACCCCCATCTATAATTAAACATATACCGTTATCTATAAGTAAACGAATTAGTACAAATTCAGCTAATAACAAGATTTTTTGATGAGCATATCAATGGCTATAATAAGGCTCTAAAAGATAGTGGCTACAAAAACCCAAAACTAGCGTATATAAAAAATGAAAATGGAAAACATAGAAAAAAAAAACAGATGTAAAAAATTATTTGGTATACTCCCCCATATAACCAAATGGTAAAGAACAGATTAGGACATAAATTCCTCACATTAATAGTCAAGCATTTCCCTTGTGAAAATAAACTAAGTACTATTTTCAATAAAAACACACTAAAATTAAGTTATAGCTGTACAAAGAACTTAGAAAAAATCATTAAGAACCATAATGCTAATATCTTAAATAAACACTTATACCAAAACCAAAAAAATTTAGACAATAGAAAAATTAAGATAAAAACTGATGTAAATAAACAAAAACTATGTAATTGTCGAAACCCTCAAAATTGCCCACTACAAAATAAATGTTGCACTGAATCATTAGTATACCAATGCAATATCTCTTCGATTGAAAATCCTGATAACATAAAAATATATATAGGTTGCACTAGCCATGAATTCAAAAAAGTTTCAACCAACATCAAACTTCATTTAGAATAAATAAATATAAAAATCAAACATCTCTCTCAAAATATTTCTGGCATCTAAAAGAATCAAATAAAACACCTACAGTAAAATGGAAGTTAATAAGAAGAGCTAGAATTTGTAGATCATTAAACGACCCGTGTCCTCTATGTGTACAAGAGAAACTATATATTACTAAGTTTATAAAAATAAAAATTTACTGAATCAGAGAAATGAAATAGCTATTATATGCCGTCATTGTCAAAAATTTTCCTTAAATAATAAAAAAAAAAAAAAAAAAAAAAGTCTATTGGAATGGCAGGAAAAATGTTTTAAACTGTTATTTAAAATTTAAAATTGTGGTTAAAACGTATTAAAACATAAACACCGTTTAAAAATTGTAGTTAAATAAAATGTATCCTAACCGAAAAACACCTCTATAATAAATGTACTACAAACACTTGAATGAATCCGATAAAACACCTCCTGAAAAATGAAATTATAACTAAAGCTAGATGATGTAAGGTAATGTATGACCCATTGTTCTTTGTACATACATATGAAACTTTATTACTCAGGTTACATATATTTAAAATAAATAATTTAATTAATTAATACATAAAGTTTACTAAATCTGAGAAATGACTTAGATAGTTTTGTAGTCTGTGCCATTTATATTACTTAAATATTTAAATATAATAGTTTAAAATTGTAATTTACATATACTTTGTTATGGAAAATAATTATACTTACTATGAGTAATTATCCTTCTGTTATAAAAGTAATATAGTCAATTAAAACTAACAATGAAAATATTTTAAAATTTTAATGTGGTAATTTTAAAATTGTAATTAAAATTGTAGTTAAATAAAATGAATTCTAACCTGTTCTTGGTACATACATATGAAACTTTACTACTTAGGTTACATATATTTAAAATAAATAAATAAATTAAGTAATAAATAAAGTTTACTAAATCCGAGAAATGACTTGGCTAATTTTGTAGTAAGTTCCATTAATATTACTAAAATAATATTTTAAAATATAAAGGTTTAAAAATTGTAATTTACATATACTCGGATATTGAAAAATAATTTTACTTACTATGAGTAATATTCCTTCTGATATAAAGTAATATAGTCTAATATAACTAACAATGAAAATATTTCAAAAGTTTAAAGTTTGTAATTTTAAAATTGAAACTAAAATTAAAGTTAAATTGAATGAATTCTAACCTAAATTTCTTTTAAATAATACTACACGCACTAAAAAGAATCCAAAAAAAGCAAATATAGTAAAATAAAATTAATATGAAATGCCATAAGATGTAAGCTTTTGAATGACCCATGTCCTTTGTACTTACATGAGAAACATTATATCACTAGGTTTATATATATATAAAAAAAAAAAAAAAAAAATTTGTAACCTCATATACATACTTAAACTTGAATTAATACATAAAGTTTACTAATTCTGAGAAATGACTTAGATAGTTTTGTAGTCTGGGCCATTAATATTACTTAAATAATATCTAAATTAAAAGTTTAAAAATTGTAATTTACATATACTTTGATATGAAAAAAAAAAAAAAAAAAAAAAAATTTTTACTTACTATGAGTAATTATCCTTCTGTTATAAAGTAATATAGTCTAAATTAAAACTAACAATGAAAATATTTTAAAATTTTAAAGTTATAATTTTAAAATTGAAATTAAAATTGTAGTAAAATAAAATGAATTCTAACATGTTATTTATACATACATATGAAACTTTATTAATTAGGTTACATATATTTGAAATAAATAAATTAATTAATTAATAAATAAATAAAGTTTACTAAATCTGAGAAATGACTTAGCTAGTTTTGTAGTAAGTGCCATTAATATTACTTAAATAATATTTAAATTTAAAAAAAAAAAAAAAAAATTTACATATACTTTGATATGGAAAAATAATCTTACTTAATATGAGTAATTTTCCTTCTGTTATAAAGTAATATAGTCTATTAAAACTAAACAATGAAAATATTTTAAAATTTTAAAGTTGTAATTTTGAATTTGTAATTAAAATTGTAGTTAAATTGAATGAATTCTAACCTAAATTTCTTTTAAATAATACTACACGCATTAAAAAGAATCCAAAAATAACACCTATAGTAAAATAAAATTAATATGAAATACCATAACATGTAAGCTTTTGAATGACCCATGTCCTCAGTACTTACATGTGAAATATTATAATAATAGATTTATATATAAAAGAAAAGTTTACTGAATCAGTGAAATTAAGTAACCATTTCTGCTGTCATAGTCATATACAAAAAAAAAAAAAAAAAAAAAATGTAACCTCATATACATACTTAAACTTAATGTTAAAATAATCCTACATAATATAATGGATTCTAATACATTTAACTGTTCTTAAAAAGAATATAGTAAAATAAAATTAAAAAGGAAAATATTTCAAATCGTAGTTAAATAAAAGTATTGTAAAAAAAATCTTTAATTTTAAAAGATGACGTTGAAAATTTTTTACCGTTAACAATTTTTTTTTTTTTTTTTTAAATTCAGACGACATCCATTCAACCGACGTCAGGTTTCAGTGTAAAATACATCCTCACCCCTTACCAAAATGTAGCTAATAACTGATACAATGATACTGTCATAAGGAAAATCTAGACACCCCGTGTTCAATTTGAGTAGAATATTCTGTAAACCATGGAAACGTGATTTTAGCTGTGTATTTAAAACCCGGTAAATTTTAAAAGTTACTCCAAAATTCGCTTGAAGATGAAATGGAACTAATGCTTTTAATTTATTTGCAAAAATAAAATTAGGGTTTTAGCTTCTATTTTTGAAACATGGTTGGAACTGTGTAGCGAAAATAACCATATTTTAAATCAATTAATTTATAATTATAATATATATATATATATATATATATATATATATATATATATATATATGTATGTATGTTGCAGCGTCCTCTCTCTAATGAGGCTCTAGTGGACTCTTCCACTTACTATAAAGTTACTAGGATAAGTAAGCCTCGTGGTGGGGGGGTGGCAGTGATAAGATGTTCTACTGAGGCTGTTCGCAGCTCCTGTCGAAGGCTCTGCTTTTGGCAGAGGGGAATCCGGATGAGCCTATGCCGAAGGGCAGAGTTTCGTCCGGGGTGGGAGGTAGACCCGAGCTCGTTTATTCGGGTTCTACGGGGATTTTTTGTCCGAGCTTATGGGCTCAGATGACCCATATTAAACTCGACCTTTTGCCACATGTTCTCTCGTGGGGGGGCTACTCAATATCAGAACAGTGATAGACTGAATGCTGGTCGACCAATACACACTCCCAAGTCGTGTAAGTCTCTTTTGTTGTATTTACTTTGGTAAACACAATATATATATATATATATATATATATATATATATATATATATATATATATATATAATATATATTCGAGGTATATAGGTTATAGAGTAAAGTACGCCATACTAAGAAAAGCTGATAATGCTAACAAGATCTAAGGGCCACCGGAAGTGAAAAAGAAAGAGAATATTTTAGAGGTAATCGGAAACCCACTCCTAAACGGGAATCAAGGAATAAACATCTATTCCTGTTCAAAAGACCAGGAAGGAGTGTGAACCGGACGATAGGTAAACTTATCTTCTCCTATTGTATACTAAATCTTTATGAATAAACAGGCACTAAAAGTTAAGTTAAAACTTAGTAAAATACCAGTATTCGGAAATTCTTATAATGATACTAGCAGCATGGCCCGGCGTTGCCCGTGCTTGATTCAAAAATCGTATGACTCATACAGCAATCGCTATCACTTGACTTGAAATTTTTGTGCCCTTCCTTGCCTTTAAAGGAGTGCCCTTTGCCATGCCGATGTTGCTACATGCCTTACTTCTTGCCTATCTCACACTGCGAATTTTTTCTAAGCTCTATGCTAAACATTAAATCTGTTACAAAAAAAGAACTAAACAAAATGAACACAAAACGATCAGCTTTAAAAAAGGACTCGTAACTGGAAAAACCGAATGAAAAAAGAATGTTAACAACAAATACTTTTTCACACCCAACCCAGATTTAAATTTTTCCTACTTGTGACGAATGCAGCTATCAATTTTCTTTTACATGCCAGCATGCAAGTTAACATTCGTGTCAGTCAGCTGTTGGCTCTCACGCTGGCCAATAGAATCTTCCTGTCCATTCGCGGCAGCGAGCTATAGGCTCTCACTCTGGCCAGTAGAAAATGGCTGCAAACTACATGAAAACTGCCGTAGAAGCATGAAAAAATTGATTATTTCCACTATCGATGGGAGTTGGGAAATGCAAAGTTGGCCTTGGCCTTCTGGCTAACTTGGAGTATGTGCATGTAAATTTTGGTGCAAATCCGTCGAAAACTGCGGCCGTGCATTCGTTACACACACACACACACATACACACACACATCCTGCCTTTTATAAATAGAGATCAAATAATTTAAATTGAAATTAATAATTTAAACCAATATTATATGGCAAAATTGATTCAAGCCTTCGAAATATTAGAGAGCATGTCCTGAAGTTCTAAAACACTTTTTAAAAGTTTTTAATCTTTCTAACATAAAGATTTAGACCTCGTAATGACAATAGTAAAAAATACAAACAGGGGATGATATTGGGTAAGAATTATTTAGAGCAACAAAATATAGGAGATTGTGGAGAGATACAATTGTCAATATCCTGAAATATCTTGAACGTAAAGGAAGAATAATCTATATGGAACAAAATGGTGGCTTGCCGCTATACCAAATAGTCGAATTGTGTTTTTTGTAGCCACTGTAATTTTATGGAGCTATGTTTTTAACTCGACGCTCAAGATGAGCGATTTTATATCAATAAACCTTCCAACTATTCCACTATTTACTCATAGCTGGAGGGAAAAGTATTCATGTTTTTCTCATAGGCCTTAGTGCATGTGACGTGCGCGTATATTGACCAAGCTTGAATTCAATGCTTCCATTCTTTGTTAACAGCCAAATAAAAATTAATTTCACTTAAACCAAAAAACATTGTTTCTTCTACATTATATGTATCAGGAATTTTATCGCTCGCAGATTCATCTCACGTTCATTATAGAATTCTGCACCTTTTTATGCTTATAGTATTTTTTGGTAAATAAAATTTATTGCGAAATCAAAACATAATAATTAGGATCTATTGTTGTAAGTTAATTTGGGATATAGTAGTTGTGTGGGTGTGTCTAGGCTAAACTAGTCTGGTGAAGAACATTTCTATTTAGTATGATTTTGAACGCAAATTTCCCTTTCTCTCGACAGACTGAAAGAGTGACAGCCCTGTTTACAAGACTATTTAACCTATTGAAGATCGGGATATAATAATGCCTTTTCGAATGGCATATTTGGGAATTGAATTAAACAGACTGCATGAAGATTTGAACGATGTATGTTGATTTACCGTTACGCACTTCGATTACAAGAAATGATTAAACAATTAACACATTAATGCCCCCCCCCGCCAAAATAGAATTTTTATCAACATTTAATACAGTAATTTTTCTTTGCATCCAAAAGCCATTAATAGTTGGTTGACTTTTCCTTAGTTATTGACATATCACGCCTCCAATATTAAATCTATAGCAAATGTGCAAATGTTTTAATTATAACTTTTATATTACTCTATTTGCGAATATCTTCAAAGATATATGTGTAATTTCGAAAATGACATTAATCAATGACATACTCGCTACCATCAACAATTATTATAGTTTAAAGGCAAGATCAATTTCCTCGTTTGACACCGACACAATTTTTAGCTTTTTAATGAAAAGATGTCTGCGAAACGTGAACTGATAGCTATCTTATTTCCGGGTGTCCAGGAGAAAAAAAAATTCTTGTAATTTAAATAAAACTAAAAAAATTGCGTCAGGTGGATGAATATGAAAAACTTCCAATACTATTTATTATTTTTTCTGGAAGTGTTTTTTCTCTGCAAAAAAAGGTTTGTCATTGTCATACTGTCAAACGCTTTATTGTCTCATTCGCATTCGGACTATTGTCCTCACCTTTGTTGTTGATATCATCACAACGTTTCGTTCAGTTGGTTGTTGATCCTGTTAAACTTCAACCTAAATTTCAACTGAACATTTTATTTAATCTAAGGGGATAAATTGTTCACGTTCTGCCGAATCACATTCAAGTTCGTATTTAGTACTGCATAGTTATTGCTCAGAACCTTTCCACTGAATCTAAGTTTGCACTACCCAGACCAGGGATTGAACTCACTATATCACCAAGGTCAGAAACTCAGATAAGAATTTTTTGGTTTCAGTAAAGTTTAAATGTTTTATGTTTAATGGAGATACTTTTATTTCTAATCAGGTGGACAGTAGATAGCGATTGACATTGCATTTAATTTTTGCAGATTAAAGTTGCCTGGAAAGCATGAAATCAGAAGGGAGTTACACAAAGGGAAAGAGAGAAAGAAGAAGCTGTTAGCATAGAATTTACGGCTACATCTAATCAGCTTTAGTGTATATTGATGAAATCTCGAGGTCAGTCTAGCGTTGCGCTTCAATTTAAAAAATGTTGGTAACATAGCGAATAGGTCATTCGAACGGTTACCGTGAAAGTATTTATAGAAAGACATAGAAAGGCAATCTTATGACGGTGGGAGAGTGACTGGAGCTGAGCCGCCGGATCAGAGCCAATAATAATGCAGATTCTTCTTTGGATCATATCAAGGAGCTCAAGATAATTTAGCAGGGGCAGCGGAACATATGTGGCAGCAATATTCTAAGCATGGACGATAGGTCGACTTATAGATATATATAGGAGAGATTCCGAAGAGAAAAATTGTGTCATCCGACAGAGCAGCTGACCTTGCAATGAATTCAATATAGTCTTTCCACTTCATATCAGCAGAGAATGAGAGCCCGAGAAGACGCAACTAGTCACTTTCCTGGAGGATAGCATCAGCCATACTGATGGAAGCAAGGGACTCTCAGATGATTAATGTAGAGAAATTCAGTTTTGAAGACGTTAAAATTAAGAAGCTAACTTTTGGCCTAGTTAACTACGGACTTGAGTTCGTTTTGGCTGCAATTTTGACCTTGGAGGCAGGAGTAAATTGATGTGTCCCCAGCGTCGAATCGAAGCTAAGCACTGAGGTCATTAATGAAAATTAAAAATAGAGTTGTACCAAGGACGTTAATAGGAAAGGATCGAGACAAGGCTTTTGACATGTCCAATTCAACAGGCAAGGCTTCGCTGTTTTTATCTAGAGCATAATAAACTCTTTCTGCAAATGTCATCAGTATATCAGCCGCTGGAGAAATGAAAACCATATTTTTTATTAAAAAAAATTCAGCATTGATTAGGACCGCTCGGAGTTTCCCAAAAAGTTTTAGAAAGTTAATAGGCTAATAGTTGTAAGGGTTGGACGGCTCACCAGTGTTCTAAAACACTGGAACCACAGACGGTGATTTCCAGCAGACAGGAGGCAGCAAGTCATTTATTATAGAGTTTAGAGAGAACAGGAGCCAGTTCGGCAGCATATTTCTTAATGACTATTACAGGGTTACGATCGGATCCACATGCTTTATGAGGATCTAGGTTAGAGTTGATAGCAGAAACCATGGAAGGCTTTATACGCATATCACTCAACAGGGATTCAGTTATAGGAAAAGAAGTTAGGGAGGGATATTCTGGATGAGTCAAGAATAGAGTTTGAGGGGAATTTAGGGCAAAGCATACAGCTTTATCTGCAAAGGATGATAACACCTTATAGCTTTTAAAGAGGGAAGATATTGAGAGCTTACACTTATTTAATGCCTATTAAAGAGTCATCAGTAATCACGAGAGCCAAAGTTGTTAGAGTCTATGTGGTGCCTCATTCTCTCGGTAAAGAGGGGGCTTTTGCCCCTTCGAGGAAGCGCTTACATTTATTGCGAGGCAGCAACGAATAGACGCCTGATGTGACGTGATCAGTCACGCTCCTATAGCCCAAAATAATTGTTCCTGTGTGCCATAGCGGTCGAACATGCTGGTGTGAACCATGGAGAGTATTGATGTTTCACCTGGTATTTACGAGTAGGGATTAAAGTGTCCATGCCAGCTTTGACCCAAGAAGAAACCTCAGTGGCGCAATTTTCAAATGGGAATTTAAAAACGTCAGTCCAAGGGCGTCACAAAGAAAATCACAGAATTTGTCCCAATCAGCATACTGGTAACGGAAAGAGGTGTTATGGATAGTGGATTTCTGTTTAATAGAAGATTAGAACGAAATAACAATGGCTACCACAGTGTCGTCAGAATTATCAAGGGGACAGTGTCGCGAAGCTCGGCAAGAGCGAGGGATGGAGGTAAGATTTAAATCAAGTAGAGAAGCATGTTTCTCGGTTTTGCTAGGGAAACGAGAAGGGAAGTCGACAATTTGAGTAAGGGATTTGGCAAGGGAAAAAATTAATGTCTGAACACCGGCAACATCAGTCTCTTTAGGATGTTTAAGCCATGTGTGATCGTGAATATTAACGTCATCAAAGACGAAGATGCTCGCAGATGGATGGAGAGAAAATGCCTTTCCTATACTGTCAGCAATTATGTCTAATACACTGCAATGCTAGGAAGAGAGGCAAGCAAAGTAACAATAAATAAGTAACATAGTTTAGTAGACGGAAGCATATAAAGGAGTAGTCTGGGGCCCCGAAAAACAATTCCCAGTCCATCGGAAGATTATCCCGGATATAAACACCACTGCCATGCGTGTAAATGCTGGAATCTTTTCGGCAAAGGGGGAGATAGCCTGGAACCAAGAATTCGATGGTAGCAATGGAAGAATTATTTAGTTTCCCAGAGGACAAAGATATCTGGCGACCGTTCCAAGAGGAAAGATTCTACGTTGCAAAAGTTGGAACGGATAACACGAATATTAGTGAAAGAACGAATGAGGTGGTATGTGATTTTTTTAATGGTGTATTTTTTTTTTTTTTGTATTTTCCATGAAATTTGTTTTGAGGAGAGAGAGAAAAGATCCCCGTAATTATCACTATCTGTTGTCAATGGTTATACAAACTAGCCAGAGCATGGCTGAGAAAAGAGCATAGTGTGGCCTCAGGGTTGCCCACATGAAATACTGCAGGAACATCTACCCATGCGCGACATGGCATTAAAAATACTCCGATACTATGCGACTGTTTATCAGGGCGGCATCTTTAAGCACTACCAAAGAGTTTGGGCTCCTGACGACCAATAAGAAGCAGCAGCCAGCAAACTGCCAACCTGGTAACCTCACAATGGAAAGTCACAGCCACTAGTTAGCCTGATTACAGTTAAATCACTGTGGCCTTGGTAGAAGAAAAAAAAAGAGAGAACCGGTAAACCATATCCTGAATAGGAAACAAGGGATGAACCTTGACTCCTGTTTAATAGAGATGGAAGAAGTTCAGGCTGGCCGATAGGTGAGCCTATCTACACCTATTAACTAAAACAAATCCTCTATAAATAATAAATTATATACTTATAATTTAAATAATGCATTATATATTTATAATTATGAAAAAAAGTGATTTTCTTACCGTTGTTTCTATTGCTCCTGTTAATCTGTTTGGATGTTAAATGTTAATTAATTAAAAAATATTATTGTTGTTACAACTATCATTAGTCCTTTTAACGAAATTGTCAAAAATATTTAATTAATAACGAAAAAGTTAAGATTCACTAAAAAGTTAATATTCACTTAGAATTTAGACGAAGGATAACGTATCATTGCTGTGAAATTTAAAAAAAAATAATGTTTACTGTTTTTAAGATAAAAAGATTAAGTGAAATATTTCTGCAAATTGGAAAAATAAATGATATTTTATATATTGATGAATTTAAAGAAAACAGTGCTATTATTTATCGGAGTATATTTGAGATTATTGATAACTTATTTGTTTGCATTAAATATATATATATATATATATATATATATATATATATATATATATGCATATATATATATATATATATATATATATATATATATATATATATATATGCATACAAACTTTTATTCATTGGTTCATTCATTTGTTCGTGCATCAGTATATTCAGTTATTTATTCACTGAACCCGTCGAAAATCAACAGCTAATATCGCAGTCTTCCTAAGAAAAAAATGATGTGGTTTTTACAAGAATTTTTGTTTCTTTCGAAATATATCCATTAAAACTAATATCGTAGTCTTTCTAAGGAATAATCTAAAGAATATAGGCATAATTTAAGTAATGTAGGAATAATCAAAGGAATGTAGGAATAATCTAAGGAATATAGGAATAATGTAAGGTTTGTAGGAATAATCTAAGGAATATAGGAATAATCAAGGAATGTAGGAATAATCAAGGAATATAAAAATAATCAAGGAATGTAGGAATAATCTAAGGAATATACGATTATGTAAGGATTGTAGGAATAATCTAAGGAATATAGGAATATTGTAAGGATGGTAGGAATAATCTAAGGAATATAGGAATAATTAAAGGATATAGGAATCATGTAAGGATTGTAGGAATGATCTAAGGAATATAGGAATAATCATGGAATGTAGGAATAATCTAAGGAATATAAGAATAATCTAAGGAAAATCGGAATAATATAGATAAGAAAGTAAGTTGATTAATCAATCAGGATTATCAAAAGGGAAACAGATAAATTAAAGAAGAACAAGTAGAAGAAGAAAAATCATATTTACGTTAAAATGGTGTTAAAAATAAGAAAACTTCATATTTAAGTTTTTAAAGGCAAAACATTAAATTTCCAGGAGCTTCGAAAAACATGTCATCATAAATACTAGATGCAGGAAAACCTTTAACATTTCACTTTATGTTTAAACTTCTATGGGAAATTGTCTTCAATTTTATTTGATGGGATTTAAGTTGAATTCATTATAAATCTTTTGGTTAATCTCCTGAGAGATCAGCCACTTCACAAACTTACTATTCGTCTAAATGTTGCAGTTGAAATAAAACAGAATATTTTCTGCTCAAGGAAGTCAATCGCTGATTTAGCAACATGACATAGGCTTAAAAACACAAAGGAGGAGGAAATGCATATAAATCTCGAAAGGGAGGTCTCTGTATTTCACAATTTCGTGCTATTATCTTTTTTTCTTTTCTCTTTCAATGATTCCAACAAATTTAAGACATTATAAATTCCTTCGAGAATCAATCGAGTGAAAACCAGAATCGTTATTCCATGATGGAAATCAAAATTTACCTGAAAGCAAACGTCACAGAAGCCTGGCAAAGTAATGACTATAGGATATATTACGGGATTATATGAATGAATGTTTTTGACAAAACACAGGAAACATTTCAGCTTCAACATAATATATATTAAATCAGTCCGTAAAGTAGACAACCATTTAAGATAAATCAAACATTATTTTACCTAGAGCACTGACGCTTTCGTCCCCAACACATCTTTCTCCTTAGAACCGCGTGAAAATGTTATTTCCACAGATGAAAGTCTGCAGAATTCCTTCTCCTGCTCGCCATCAAATCAAGCTTCAACGTTCCACTTAATCTTAGAGTTTGAAATGTGATTTTAGTTTTACGGTAAGCAAAGATTTGCAATAGCACCTGTCATTTGTTGGGGAGCTGACAAAAATGGATAGTGCTATGATTTGTAAAAATGCCCTGCACAAAATGTTAAAACCTACTCGCTGTATCTTAATGAATGTGACGGTTATAGAATACACATGGTTATTCATTGGGGTCTTACTGTCGAGAAATATTGTCATAAGATTTTCAGAGGAAAGATTTGAAGAAACTAAGGCGCCAGTGCTCTGTGTAAAATATAATTTATTAATTTCAAGTGTTTTTCTTGATATATCTTATATTAGTTTGAAGCTAACATTTTCCTGTTTTGCCAAAACGTTTTCTTCACACAATATTTCATTGATACGATCGGTAATTTTTTGAAGAAGTAATCTTGTGAGTAAATTGATGAGTCATAGTACGATACATAGAAATCTATACTATCTTGCTGGGGATCTGAAAACCTTGGATAGTGCATTATTTAGCTAAAAGACACTGCATAAAAGGTAAAACTTACTCGCTCTGTCAAAATGAATGTTTTGAATACTATTCTACATTATTTCTCTATTTCTGAGTAATAGCGTGGTGTATGCCTTCAGAAAAAAAAAAAGCAAAAAGTGTTAGTTAGTGTCCTTTGCGTGTCTTTGGCCACTGTTGCCAAATGACAAAATAGCGACAAGGGCCGGTTGAAAAGAAGTAGAACAAGAGATTCTGTAATCCGTTTAAAATAAAAATTGCAACGGATCCAACAACAACCATGGGTAAGGAAGTTGCTGGTCTAAATATAGGTGGCTGTGCATGGAGATCAAAAACCTTAAATTGTACAGTATGAACATACACACGGTGTCCATAAATGCCAGAATGCTGAAAATATGCATGAGGCCGATATTAACATATTCTCCGTATAGAGATCTTCAGGTTTTGGACGCTGTTTTAAAATGGTGAAACGATACGGACCTCATCGAGTCAACAGGACCTGAACATTACAGATTATATCCTGTATGACGTTATGAAGCAGACCATAGAAAAATGTCTCACAAAATCAATACCCTCAAGGTTGGCATAAAATAGCAGGCCAATGTGTCGAAAAAATGTCCTGTTAAACGTCTTGTAGAAGAGTTTAGGCTGTAGACTAATCATTTATATATTATCTGAATTTTATTAATACAGGATAGTATTATTTTTTATGTATGGATATTGAGAGAGTTTCGATGGCTGCAGTGATAATCTCTTTACGCTCTCTCTCTTTCTTTTCTCTCTCTCTCTCTCTCTCTATATATATATATATATATATGAAAATAGTATGTATATAAACATAAACATAAATATATATATATATATATATGTAATATATTATATATATTATTATATATATATTATATGTGCAGTACTTATTAGAAAGCGCTCAATATCAGAGATAGAGCTAACATATTTAGTCGGATTGATGTGAGTTTGTGACCCTGGGTTTCACGCTTTTGCGATCGTTAGACAAACTGATTAATTTTTTTTTAAAAATTGGATTTATGTAGATTGCGTGTATTGGTATTATTATGGAATGGGAGGTATCGGAATCGTGATGTCACTCATGCTAACGCAAACAAAGATGCATGTCCGTACGCAGACACACATATACACTTGCTCGTCCGCCGGGGTTCATACATATATAAACATATGTGGATAGTATGAAATTTGACATATGTATGTATATGGGTGGTGTTGTCTCTATACATACGCATTTGTATGTTGAAATTCAAAGATCGGAAGTGTAGTGAAAATTTCTCGTGAATCTATACATGTCAGCAATCAGAGAATTTTTCTATTCTCTCGCTAAATAATATTTTATCGCATGCACGTATATACGTGTGGTGGGGTCTGTGTAAAATTATAATAGGTAAAAATTGTTATTATTTTAAAGCTGGTTATTTGCTTGTTTTTGATGACTGCGTATATGTAACTGGCAGAAATTTCAGTTTGTAATCCTTATTGGTTATTTTTTATGGTGGTATTAAATATGATGGGGAGAGGGGGAGTAGTTTACGTTAATAATTATAGCGGTTTTATATGATAATAGTAGCTGTGATGAGTTAGTAATGGTGTAGGGGGATTGGTGGCAATGATAATATAAGTAGCTAATAGTTATTGTAAATTGGTAGAAGTGATTAGTAATGGTGGTGGGAGAATGACAATAACAATAAATGTAATTATTGTGGTGCTAGCTTGAACTAAAAAGTGATTGTTGGTGTTGTATTTTTATTTTCCCTTTGATATAAATCCTGATGATAGGTATTTATTCTCATGCCTACATTTGGAAATTTTCTCTGTTCTTATTGGTTTTATTTGGTGGTATTAAATATGCTGGGAGGAGGGGGAGTAATTTACATTAATAATTGTAGTGGATTTATATGTTAATAGTAGATGGGATGTGGTAGTAATGGTGTTGGGTGTTGGTGGTAATAATAATATTAGTAGCTAAAAGGTATTGTAAAGTGGTAGAAATGATTACTAATGGTGGTGCAATGATAATAACAATAAATATTATTATTGTGATGGTAGCTTGTACTAAAAAGTGATTGTTGGTGTGTTTTTTTTTATCTGTTTAGTATAAATTCGGATAATAGGTACTTATCCTCATGCCTACATTTGGAGATTATCTCTGATCTTTTGTTTAGTGAATTCTTTTGCGGCTATCGGATATTATTGCTACGTTTTCGTGTAGGCAAAGTAGGAATATTGCTGCAGGCAGGTGCTTTTTTCAGTATTTTCCAGCTTATTGTTGGTGTGATATTTCTGTCTTTTTGCTGCCATTTGTATGTGGATAGTGTAGTGTTGTTCGAGTATTTTCTGTTGGTGAATGAAAGGTTGTGGTTGTTTTTCCACTACTTAAATGGACCCTCAGTGTTAACGATGTAGTACATTGTGCTGTTGTTTGCGCTTACATTGGCTTTATATATTGTATTTGCATGTTAGCAATTTTCCTGGAGTGGACATGTTCTATTTCTGCAGTTGCATTTTGGATCCTTGGTTTCATTTTTGTAGGTTGTCATTTTTTGTTGTGGCCTTTGATTATTTCTTTTATATTTTTTTTGTGCAGCTGTAACTGATTATAACGTTATTTTTGTTGAATATTTTTGCTAATCGGTTTGTTTCAGTGAAGTGCTTTTCTATTAAGTTTAGGAATGTCTTGCCTATGTTCGTTTTGGAGGTTTTGTTGTATGGTGAATTAAACCAGATAATATTTCTTTTTTCTGTTTTTGCGTTTTGGCTGTATATTGTAGTTGTTTTGTGTATCCACTTACTTTTAGTGCTTCGTTGTATGGTGTTTTTTTGTTATTGAAAATGTGCATGTTAGATAAGTTCTCAGATAGTCTGCGGTTGATTGATATGGTTTGATGATTGAAGGTGGGTGGTTGGAGGATGTGGTACGTAAGTATCATTGTCTTTTTTGTACGGTTCGTATGTATTGTTGTTCAGCTTAAGAGTGACGTCAAGGAAGTTTACTGTTGCTGTGCTTGCGTTTATCTCTATTTTGAATCCAATTTCTTTAGGGCGTTCACTATTTTCTTCCTAAAGTTGTCTAATTTGGGGCCATTGGGTTCTCTTATTAAGATAAGACCGTCATCTTTGTATAATCCAGTGTCGTTTCTCTC
>CAHIKZ030002079.1:670000-760000 GCA_903632075.3 Acanthosepion pharaonis | reverse complement strand
AAAAATTCCAAAATAACCTTCAGTAACAAGTCTAAGCAATTTGTAAATTTTGCCTAAATGCCTAGTTTTCTTGGCCTCTTTCCTGATTACAATATCACTGCAGATGTTGAGCGGATGCTTTCAAATGTAAGGCTGAAGAATATATTAGTCAAAAATATGTGGATATCTGATCAAGAATGCAAAACATGAATTCAGTTTCCTGAACAAAATTTTGGAATGTAAACATTAAAAAGAAAACATATCTACGTTACGCGATCATTTGCAAATAAGTGTAAAAAAAAATAAAGCCAGTTGGACATCGAACTACTTTCCTTCATCATTTCATTGGCTACTCGAACTAATTTTATTTTACAATGAAGTCACAACGTGGATATATTCTGAAGTCAGTTTTTCTGTACATTTTATTAATGTACCACATATCTGAAACGTGTTATTGTTACCTTAAAAGCAAAACCCAGTCTTGAATCTATTTAAGAAAAAACAAAGCAAACGAATATCTCGGATTTCAACACGGATAAATTTCTATTACTTCAATAAAAAATATAGAGAACCAAAATGAAATACAACTGATACATCAAAAGTGATCTCAATTCTAAATCCGTTTTGTTTCATACCTTTAGGTATATCATCAAATAACAGGATCTTGCGATGTACAAAATGCCAAGAAAACACTAATCTCATCATTGCTATGAAGCTGGCAAAAGGACCTGAAAAGAAATGAAACAAAGAACAAAATATTTACACAATCCTTGATTAATAGTGCTGATGAAGATATATTATACATCTGCAGTTACCTCTCTTAACTTTGCACAAGCTCTGAGATTTTTTATTTAATTTAGAAGACTTTATATTATATCATCTACAGCTTTATGCACTTATTTTAAAAGACTTTGTATTATATAATATAAAGTCTTCCAAATTAGCGCAAAAAAGATAAGTTATGTAACTGCAAATGTGTAATATAACTTTATTGGAACTATTAATTAAAGATACATTGTGCGAATTTCTGCAGAAAAAACTGAAACTAAATTTCTCCAAATGATTTTTAATTTTTGGTTTTCCTTCCCGAGTTGAGAAAAGGATTCATTAACAATAAATAAAAATAAAAGTGGAGAATATAGTAATCGTAGCTATCACTCAAAAACTAACAGAGAAAAAAGGCATTGCTCTCCTGAAGATCAGGTACAGGAAGTATCATTCCGGAAGTTATATTTTACTGCAGCAGACGACATACAACCTTTCAGAATCATTATATGACAATGCTATTTTATGTTCGTTTTACAAAAGCAGTTGATTTTTATTTTGCATAGTCAACTTAATGAAACCAGGATTAGGATCGTAATAATTACTTACCTGGATATATTGTGCAATGAAAATAATACTTTTTGGTCTAACAGGATGGATTATACAGAGGATGGTAGGTTTCACTCAATAATATCATTTTCTGTTGAAATAAATCGTTTATTATGCATTTAATATTACTTTTTTACTATCTATAAATATTATAAAGATTTATGTATTGACATACATATACATTATACACACATATGTAAGAAACACCTCTCTGTTGGTGTTTATGTATGTATGTGTTTGTGTGTGTGTGCATCCATCTAGGCAAATGACTTTCGATGATTCAAATTTCATATTGATGTCCACAACATTAATGTTCGTAAGCAAGAACAAAATATAATTCACTGTTTTCAGTGAATTATTTTTTATTCTTGTTGACGTACACGAGAAAACATGCTTGCATCCAATGAATGTAGATATTGTTCATAATTCTGTCTCTTATCATGCCCAAGAAACGCTATTTTATTAATATTGTATAATTTTGTAAATACGTTCGATTTATAGTATTTGGGATTTGTTTATTATGATGAGACAAGGGATTAAGTGGAAGCGACGATAATAAGTAGATATAGATGAATATATCTGTCTTTTGTTAAAACATTAAAAAAAACAAATTCCAATGATTGAAGTATTTTCGAAAAGATGAGTAATGTAATGAATTGACAATATTAAAATTCAGTGGTTTCATATATGCGTTTTCTTGTACAGAAAACACAAACATCATCTAAACTGTTCATATCTATCTAATCCATATATATATATATATATATATATATATATATATATATATATATATATATATATATATATATATACACACACACACACATATATATATATATATATATATATATACACAGATAGAAAGAGGAAGTAGTAATAGGAATCAACACTGCATCATTATCTGTTAGTTTCAAGCTATTTACAATTTTCTCTCTCTATATATATATATATACTATCATCGACGGCGTGAACTATTCCCCAATATAGTACATTTTATATATATGTATATATATATGTGTGTGTGTGTGTGTGTGTGTGTGTGTGTGTGTGTGTGTGTGTGTGTGTGTGTGTGTGAACATTGAAGTCAACACTCACAGGTGACAGGCTGTTTCATGCTGGACGCAATCGTCAGGCCGTGAATTGCGTCCAGCATGATTGAACAGCATGTCACATATGAGTGTTGAATTCAATGTTCACTTTTATATTTATATTTACATACGCTCTATCTCTGATATTGAGCACTTTATCCCATAAATATAGCACACTTTAAAACTATATTTCTTCACACACACACACACACTTACACACACACACACACACATATATATATATATATATATATATATATATATATATATATATATATATATATATACACTAAAAATGCATTCCAAATGCATTATTACCCTGTTGATGATCACTTTATTATTTTAAAATATATTTGTGAAAATAAGGAAAATGTTGCTTTTCAGTAATTCTATCTTTCTGCACTTTTAATAAGAAAGAAAGAATTTTCACCACGCTTTTCATATCTCTGTTGATTTCGAGTCTTTTTCCCCACCCTCTTTCTTCACCTCTTATTCTTTTTATTATTCTCATAATTATTTTATGTGGGAATTCACACTTGACCTTATCGAGTAGTGAGGTCACTTTTAGTGTCACTCATACGATCACCTTTTGCATATGAGTTGTTATTTAACTCATCTTATTATCATATATGTCTATATAGGTGAAAATAAGTAGAATGTTTTGCTCAAATATTCCAAGTCAACAATTCATGCCTGTTTTATAAATCAATAAGTTCATTCGACCAGCACAACGAATAACATTCCTACTACCAATGACAACGATTCACTATTAATTCCCATTTAAGTGTCTTTCATCAGGACGCAAACGATAAATTGACTGATTTCTTTTCGTATTACTCCACTCTTTGATTATTTTTTTTTCTCTCATGAATTTAATTTTCACAAATTAGTTTGCGAAATCACGAGGTTCATTTTTGTAATCCTCTTCGCATTATTAATATAATTTTAAAATCCACTTTTACGTCGTTTTCGTGAATTTTCTCATAAGGATCTGATGTCTCTTAATTAGGAAAAAGTAACAGCAAGTCTCCTGTAGAATACCCTTTAATCTTCTTACGCAAATGAATAATGCTGTTGCTTAAATAGTTTTACTTATTAAGATTTCTGATTCTTTTTGAGTAAATCAATTTAGGATTGTGCCAAAAATTTCAGTACTAATACTTGCAAATCTCAACTAAATATACTTTATACGATTTTTATAATTTCTTTTGACAAAGGTTTATTCTATATTCAGTCATCCTTATGCTTGAACTTCACTGATATGTCTACTATGGTATATTTTGTTTGTAAGGTGTTGTCTTTGTTTGCAAGAATGAAATCTGCTCCCAAATCTGAACTCCAAAATTGTAATGAACTTTATGATGTATGTGTTAACGTACCAAATGCCCTCTTTTTTGAAGGCTAAATAAAAAGCTATAATATTTTTTTTTAATAAATAAGTCCCTGTTGTCATTTTCACAAAACTAATATAGTTACATTGCTCAACTAGGATTCTGGTTTGTGTTTACTCTAATGACTTCCATAATTGAGTCATCGTCATTTGCACAGTCCTTGGTGAATTTCTGTATAGCGATACTTAATTTTACCTATGTGATGTTCATGTCTCATTATATGAAACATTTGCTGACATCTTTTCTTGTCTATTCTTGATTTTCCGTTCTTTTGTTCTTATAGACATGTTTGTTTTTGTTTGTAATTTATTTTCCTTTTTTGAATGTCATCATTAGAATCGTGTCCAATGTTTGTAACATGGTTTCTCCATTGAGATTTTTTTCCTTTAGATTTCGGCTTAATTTATAAATTCGATTGATTCTACATATTTTTTGTTAGTTTTGTGACACTTTGTGCCTATGGTGAATATTCTCTCTTCATTGTGTTATGTTTGTCGATTAGTCATTGAAATTCTAATTGGCACAGAATGCTGAAGTATCCTTTTCCTTTTCTCTTCATATAGTCTTTATAGAAATCCATTATTGGACCTGATGCTTTCAAACTGGCTTTTAATATTCTATATCGTTAAACTTTAACACACACACACACACACACACACACACTCACACACACACACATATATATATATATATGAAGAAATTTTGAAAAAACAAACAAAAATCCTTAAATGTAGTTAAATGAAAGAAATGTCGACGTCTGACGTTTCGGTTTATTAAACCTTTTTCAAGACAATATTCATCAAAATACAATTCAGTTCAATATGACAAATACGATGGACATTCTTATTCAAACAGATAACTGAAAATTTTAAAATGATCAGCCTTCCGTCTAAATGGTCACGCTGTCGTCACATGGGCGAAAACATGTTCCTAAAAGTTTGTGATTAAAAAAAAAAATGAAATGTCGACGTCTTTTCGGCATCAATCTCGACGAAACCAGGTCTAAAATATTCACCGTGCGTGAATGGATATTATACCTTTTAAATCCTCCTGAGAAAACTTTTAGGAATATGCTTTAGTTGTGTGTAAACTAAAAGCATTATTAAAATTACATGTGACGACATTTTACCAAAACACGAGTTTTAAGGACCTACCTGTTTTAAATTTTAGGTCACAATTTTTGTTATGAATGCAAGCATCTTGTAGTCCTTTAATATGTCCATTTAGATTATAAGAGAGATCGTCATTTATTTGGTAAAAAGATGCGACCAAACGAAATATTATCAGAACTGAATTGTATTTTGATGAATATTTTGTGATGGTGAATTTTCTTTTATTTTTAGAAAATTGTCTCGGATACGGTTTAAAAGGTAAACCATCATTTAAATATTTTGATGAACGTCGAATCAATAACAATTTTATTTAGTATCATGGTGACATTTTACATGTGGGTTTACGATATACTTTGTTTGTCTTTCAAAATAATTCTTCAAGTTCATAGTTCAATAGGATTCTATTTAATCTATCAGTAATCATTTTAAATCATGCTGGGTAGATAAATAAAATTCATATATATATATATATATCATATATCAGATTAAGAAAATTCTAGAAATATGATTTAGGAATCCAGAGAGGACTCCCCATCAGTAAACCAAATTTTTGTTTATAATAAATATTATATAAACAAAATTTGTTCTCACCATTTCATTTCAAAATAATCAGTTAAATACGTTATGTGTAACGAAAAATCATTTTAAAATTTTCAGTTATCTGTTATTTTGTGTTTTTAAATCAATTTGTCAATTTTTTGATGAATTGTCTTGAACAAGGTTTAATAAACCGAAACGTCAGACGTTTAACTACATTTAAGGATTTTTGTTTTTGTTTTTTTCAAAATTTCTTCATTTTCGTTTAAAAATAAAATATATATATATAATATATTATAAATTAATTGATTATATATCCTGTTTCAAAAATAGAACTGTGTAACTATTTTAAATCAATTAATTTATAATATTATATCTATATATATAAAAATAAAAATATCTATAAGAACACCGGATATATATATATATATATATATATATATATATATATATATATATATTAATGATATATGTGGGCGCGTGGCCGAGTGGTTAGAACGTTTGCTTCCTGACACCCGGATTCAAATCTCATCATGGTTGATTTATCAGGAAAGAGACTTCCTGATATTATCGCTCCATAGGGGGGAAGTGCCTGAAAAAGATTCCACGGGTTGACCCAAGACTTGTGAATGAAATTGGGTAGACGGAACACATGTGCCGAGTGTTTGTGTGTTCTTGTGTTGTTCAGATTGTGGATCATTCTAGTTAACATGCTCTCTCCCAGAATCTGTCACTAAGTTCTGCTCAGCATAGTTTCAGTATATATTTCTGTGCCTGAGTGAGAGTCTGCAATAGGGATGGGCTAACCGCCCTAGTAGGCTAATGGCTAGCTAGCTCTTCTTCTTCTTCTTCTAATTATTATTATTATTATTATTATTATTATTATTATTATTATTATTATATTAATGAATATACATAATATCCAGCGTCGATGATTTCATATGAGAACCTATTTGTACCTGATTCTGGAAAGCTATAGAAAATTCCGAACTGAACTCTGTATTTAATCTACGGGCGTAGATTGTTCTCCTTCCATTCTCCATGTCTATCTCATCTAGTTCTTATTCACTATTTCTCAGTTATTAATCGCCATCTTTCTACTGAGACCAAATACACACTGCCCGGCCAGGATGGAACTATGTGCGAACGCTGGGATAACAACAACAAAGACGAGAACAATAGTCCGCCTGTAAATAGTGTAAATAATCATAATTCTCCATCCCAGAAATTCAGATTGAATCCTGTTGTATTAATAATTATTATTATTTGATGATTTAGTGACCAGTCGGCGAAAAAAAAAGAAAAATTAAATATCGTAAGATTTGATATACAGCACCTTAATTCAAACAGTGTAGTTGTTATCTTGGAAGGTAAGGCAGATTCCGAGAAAAAGAGACGTAAATATCAGTTTTGCCCAAGATTTAATTTTCTATTCCCGACATTTGCTCTTTCCAAACGACCATAGAATAATGAAGTAACTACAATGAAAGACAAGTGTGAAATTAAGTGCAGATAAATAGAAATGAAACATAACAATACATCTCTGTGCGACATATTGTGAGATGAAACCGAGTTTTCTTAAAATCTAATCATTAAATACATAATATATAGTAAGTAATCAAATGTAAAATTATATATAAGATGAAGAAAGATGCCAAAAGTTGCATCGTATATTTAGAATGTGAAAAGGAAATGCGAATATTAATTCGAAAGAAAAACTGATAGGTGTGTCTCCCAGTCTGTCCTTGCAAGAAGCTTAAAGGCATTTAGATGACCGGGAATGAAAATCCAAGTGGCAACAAATTGCATTCATTTTAAGAAGAAATTCATTTGAACACAACTCGTTATATTAATATATGGTTGGCAATCCAAATTAGGAAACTAATTAATGCAAAGTTTACTGTTTGACGGAATAAGTCTTTATATGTAATAACATCAGATATTGTCTGTAGATTTTGTTTTATATGTCAATTGATACGAAATGTTTAAGAGACTGTAGCAATTGACTGAATCTGCTCATCGTCTTTTTTAAGCATCGGACTTTGTGGTATTGAAATCTTTTATGTATTTGGTTTTCATTGATGTGCCAAGAATATGCTAGATGTGGGACCATACAATGATTAAAAGCATTAATTCTATCTAATAATATGAATATTAATGATAATTAATAAACTTGACAAAATAAATAATAACTGCAAAAAACAATAAAGAAAGCATTATTTTTCTTAATTTAATAGTTATAATAAAATATGTGATAACAATAATCAATAATAATTAAACACCCACCAATCAGCAGCTTAGAGTTTTGGGAAACGTTTATTTAATTAACGATCTATTAATGTTTAATTTCCTTCTCTCAGGCAGAGAAATGACAAGCTCTTGTGAATTTCTGCCCAAGTTGAAAGCAGAAGTTGAAGCAATTTGTAAAGGGAAGCAGGTAATGTTTCTTACACAGCTTTCTATCTAATAAGATCCAGAAAGGTTCATGTCTGGTGACTGACTCGCCCGTGGTAGAAATCAAACCCCATTTTCTTCATTCACACCAGAGTCATTATTGCAGTATAGGATAGATGACCTTCTTCCATTAAATATGTGGTATTTCTGCTCATCTTATGAGAGGAGACAAAGTAAATAAGTTCTTCCTGGTGGATCGAAAAGGCCGACTGACCAGAGCACCAACTCGTTCCCTAAAACATCATCGAAAATGACCCGTGCTTGATAGTTAGTTGCAGGTGGTTCTCTAGATTCAGATACACGCCCACTGACGGAGAATTGGGAAAAGGATGATTCTTCGGAAAAAGATGCACCTTGCTATAAGTCAGGACACGTGTTGGATATGCTTATAGATAATTCTTTTCTTTTCTTAATGTTTAGGCACTTACACTTCATAGCTACTGCTATGACGATACCACACAGCTGTTTTGTGACTCACGTCAATGGCTATGTCGGAACACTTCTCTTTTGGGTTACCTTTCATAAACCGTTAAAAAGTACGAATATACAAGTCTGAAGGTTTAGTTTACTGAGAACGTGATGATAAATGTTCTTTTCCTTAATTTTTAAACAGCGTGATGACCCGATTCACTCTAGAAACTTTCCCTTCAGATTGTCCAAAAATTATGTCCTTTAAAAAACTTGACAATTCTGGTGAGCGTCTTGTTTTCGGCATTTCTATGGAGAATAAAAACATCGATTATAAAAATAAGCATTAGTAATTTGTTATATTCGGTAATGCGTTGCTCCCTCATGAGATGGAAAGCTGAAAATAGGGCTGCCTTTTTACATTTCAATTATTATTTTGACATATTATTATCATGATAAATTTAAAGGCACCTTAATATAGAAGTTAATTCAATCTCAAGACACTCCGTATTTACACAATATATATAATAATTATTTGTAGTAAATAAGATGAAATCACTCTGTAATTAACCAAATTCCAATTACATGTAAAATTTAGAATTAGCTATACTAATCCGACTAATCGAACTAAACAACATGTTTCCTAGTATAAAATAAATCTTCTTCATGCATGCTAATTATGTAATATATTTAATTATATCGAAGTAAAGATATGTTCATTTTAATTATATTGAAGTAAGCATATAATAATTTTTAATTATATCAAAATAGGATATGTTCATTTTAATTATATCGAAGTAAAGTTCATTTTTAAAAACAAAAACATTCTACGTAAAAATAAATGTAAAAAATCTATATCTGTCTATATTTCTGAGATGAGGTATTTTAATTATTTAAACTATTTACATTGTTCTGGCTGTTGTCCTCATCTTTATTGTCATATTTACGAAGTTTCGGCCGTAGTACGCCCTGGACTTCTTCAAGTTACATACGTTAGAATTTCGAACCGAACCATTTATTTAGTCCACTGGGCTTAGATTGTTCTGGTTCCACATGGCGTTTTTTTCTGGATATTTCTCTCAATGTTTTTGTTCACCTCTGCTTTTGAAATTAAAAAATCTTTGGATCAAGTTACAACGACTTTATCCACTGGGCTATATGTCCTTGAGGACACATGGCTCGAATTTCCAACCCGAAGAAGGCCACAGCGTACAACGGCTGAAACGTCGTAAATATGACAAAAAAGATGAGGACAACAGTCCGAACAATGTAAATAGTGTAAGAAATACATAATTTAACAAAATAAAGACATCGCTCTTTTATGGAATTCAATGTTTATGAAGCAGTTAGTAATATTTTAGTCTGATTTCCGCTTTAATTCAAACTTCATTGACTTTCCCCTCAACTTTGATCTTCAAAACTTTAAATGTAATATCAATCGTTATCTTCTGTCTACTTAATTACTATTCTTTTCGCTATTTAATAATGTTTTTCTTTTTCTTATATTATTTCACACTCAGTAATCCCCTGCGTCTAAGTGGCTTTTGATGAAATGATTAAAAAAAAAAAAAATGTATAACTTGCTTTTGAGCTTTTGTAACAAACACATATATACAAACATCGGAGACTGAAATGGAAATGTAATTGCTCCTGTTATAACATTTTCACGCTTGTAAGTAATCTGATAATAAATTCAAATATTACGTTTGTGGAACACAGACTTTGTTTTACATCTTTACTAGTTTTTTTTTTTTGTAAGTTTCCTACATTTCACTTTTAATACATCGTCTGATGAAACGAAAAAACCCACTTAAAAAATTCTTCTTTTAAAGTTGATAGGATCTGTGAATATTGTCATAACCCAGTCATCTGTTTTCGTAGTAAGCGAAGTTTAATAAACAAAAATATATGAAAAACAAAGAGTAATATGAATTAGTCTTACTCATAGTGGTAATAGTTCCGTATTTTCCAGTTCCAAATGTTGGTGTATGACTCTAGTTAAAAGAAAAGGGTGACACTGTATTTTATGGCATATAAGGCATCCACTATTTACATTACATCATTCAGTATTAGAGACTTCCTGGTAGTCTATGGCGTTTGAATAAACATGAAGCTAAGAGTTATCTCCACTTTGGATATAAGACACGAGAGATCATTCTTGCTTTATTAACTTGCATTGGTGATAGAAGTTGGTTCTATCATAGTTCTGAAAATAGCTGTTTGTTCTAAAATGCTTATGAAATCATGAGGTGAAAAGACTGGCTATATTCATTCACCCCACCACGAGGGTGTCATGTGGCACAAGGCCTTTTTAACGTGGGCTTTCCGAGCCATTAGGCTCGGCCAAAAAAATAGCCCATTGAACCCGTATAAACGGATTCAGGGCCGGTTTTACCTCCCCGAAGGAAACTCCGCCCTTCGGCGTAGCCTCCTTCGGGTTCCTCCCGTCCGTAGGAAGAGAGTTTAACCGAACAGTCGGTTCAGACTTGAACGACTGACTCAAAAAAGGTGAAAAGACTGACAACGTGAAAGAGATGTCTACAACAACTGTAAAAAGTATTTTTAAAGACTTACATATGAAAACCAATTAAGAATTAAGTAAAATCTTAACAAAATATGCTGTTATTTTTAAGACATGATTAAAGTAATAATAATGCGGAGTAATTGCTTATGAATTACAACGCAATTTGTAATAAAATTAAATTTCGGGCAAGAGTAGATGTGTTTGGTAAATTAAAGTGGAAATTATATAATATGACTATTTTTAGCATTTGTAAAATGTAATTTAATAATTTAAACAAGGCAATACATTTTATGTGATGTGCGCGTCATGTAATGGCTATCTGTTTAAGAAATAGAATCGTGGATCTAGGTTCAAATCCAGGGCTATTTTGTTGCGTTCACTTTCGTAAAAATATCTTGGGAGTGACATTAATTGGCCTCTTCTTCCCGTTCCCTAACGCGGTTAGAAAAGACTGGTTGGTAAATATTAGAATAGAAGGAAAACTGCGAATTTAGAACCGTAGAGAAGGCAAGGAGAAACCAATTCGATATAATTCCTAATAATGCAAGGATTTTGCAGACAATAAAGAAAAGGAATCCGTGGAGAGCCATGATCGCTTATATCCTGAAGTGACATAACATTAGAAAATTAATCCATGTTATGACTTACACTCTCAAGTAATATCCCCCTCTACTGACTTAAGTAAAGCCCTTAAGAATTCAGCATAGTACCCCAAGGAGATGTTACGTCATAAATTAATATGATTTGACCTGTTTTATATTAATCTTTATTTAAATAGAAAATTAAATCAAATTTATTTTATCCTTATTAATCTAACATTATTATTGCATTTCCATAATGACCATTTAGATTGCTAAAGTGTTGTATGTGTGACAAAAATAAATATGTTGTGTTTTAGCAAACTAAAGTCGTATTTCCCAAGTAAAACGAGGGGAAAATCTTATAGACATGACTTCGTGACAATCAGGAGAGTGTGTCAAGAAACTGATCCCAAAAGCAGTTTGATGATGATTTAGTAGAATCGATAGAATCTTGCATTCAGCATATCTTCACTGATTTTACTGCGTCTGCGTAACTGAAAAGAGCAGTAGATAGATAGATAGATAGATAGATAGATAGATAGATAGATAGATAGATGGAGATGGAGAGAGAGAGAGAGAGAGAGAGAGAGAGAGAGCAACTGAGAAACAAAATCGACCGATCGTTTATACAGTCCGACCGATGTCTGGTCTTGAAGAAGAAGAAAATTGCGAATGGATGAAGTCAAGATCCATTTATCTTTATTACGGCCGCGTCTACATAATCTCGGTTAGTGGTGACACGCAGTTTTCAATGGCAGTGATTACCGACCAATATCATATTAGATGCCAATGCTTGGCTTGTCTGCTTGGGATAAAAGGTTGTTAGAGAAGATGGTAGTGATGGGTCAGGGTTATTAGGGTTTGTGTCGTGAGTTGGGTGTTATAGAGGGGTAGTCGAATGGGTGCTGGAGACGTCTGTGTTAGTAAATTATACTGAGTAGAGGTGTTTGACATGCACGCCAGCAACGTGTTGAATCAACATCAGCGGCTCTATCCAGGTATTACTAAGTAAAAACAGTAACCTAATTTCGATAGTCTTTTAAAAACCTTTTAAATCTACTAACTCATCAGAGATTCGAACAAAACCTCTACTGATATTTACTTAATAGTGGTCAAAGCAAAATATTGAGGATGAATAGGAATAGAGATGAGAGATTTGTGTTGCGCCAGTCTTACTTTTCACTTTGAAAATCTACATTCGGAATCGTGAGTAGAATTCAAGCTGTGACAATCCTGAGCAGCTATCAAACCCGCCCTAAATGGAATATAACTTTAACCTAGCTGAGTGCAGTCAGGCGTGACAAGAAGTCGCAAAGGTTTCATCATCATGCAGGTAAGGTCTAAGGATCCAAGTTTTTCCAACAGGTTTGTCTCAATTGATCACAAGGAATTAAAGCATTGATTCGAGAATTTGGAAACTAATTATTAGTTTAAACTCGGGGCCCAGTAGATGGAATCAGTGGAAATAACTGAGAATTCCTAACGTGAGATATCCCGAGACATGACCAGCGGAACGAAAACAATTTACTTCGGTAGATTAATCGAAGATTTCAGTTTGAAATTCCCTAATGGTTACGCGGACCTGATGGAAGTCGGGAGTCATAACGGTCGAAACGCTGTGATAATAAAAATAAAGCTGCGTGTAAATAATTTAACTAATCTTTTAAGATTCATTATTAGAACATGTAGAAATATATCGATCAAGTTTATACTGTTGTTTTATTTATATTTATTTTTTTTGTATTGATCACCGTCGGGAAATGTCTGCAAATATCACTGCGGGTTGATGTAAGCGTTATTTTAACTGAGTAGACAAACCTAATCCTAAGCCTTCGACGGCTGTGCTAGCACGAAACCACAAGTCATCATGACTGATGTTTTAAGTGTTACTGACCTGGTTCAAACTGATCATCCAAGATTATATGCTCCAAGAGAAACTGTAACATGTGTCAGCTCAGCCTATTTCCAGTCTAAGCTACATGGTTGCTCTGTGCGAGTCAGCGAAACACAAATGGTCTTGAGAAGGTGTCTGCAACAGTATAAGCTAGTCACTCTAGCAGACTCCATAGTCTGTTGGATTACTTTTTTACCTATTAAAACATATATTTGCTCTGTCCCGGGCAAACATTCTCACCGAGGAATCTACGAAATTATATTAAATATGGAGCAACGTATGGGGGAAATGATGACGTGAACGTGGGACTTGATCGATATTTTTTTACGGCTCATCAACCCTTTACGGGTTATTTAAAGACGAATTATATACCAGATTGTTGGAGGTTGCGTACAGTACCTGATGTTCACAAGTGGTCTCCCAATTAAATACCGACCGGGGTCGATGCCGCTTAACTTAGGTGATTGAACAAGAACAGATGTTTTCAACGCCTGAAAGAGAGAAGTTAGTATGTAAGACAACTAGAGAGAAACAAAAAGAAAGAAAAAAGTGAAAGGAAAAACAATATATAAATAGAGGGGGGGGAAAGGATGGAAACAAAAGAAAGATACGAAAAGACAAATTTTTGGCGACATATTCCGAGATAATGCGGAGATGATTAAAAGATAAGTTTGCATTATAAAAATAATATCCCTATTCTGTAAGCCTTGCATTAAATCCTGAACGATAATCATCAATTTATTTCTGATTTTCAAAACATGCATTTAAAAAATGGAAATTGTTTTTTTTTTAAAGAATATTTGTCAATGTTTTCAGAATCAAATTGATATTTGTAAATCAACTTCCCATTGCTTGCTGATATTATGCCGTCTTTCCACGTTTCTCTGCCATTTCTATTGGCTCTAAAGACACTTTATCGCCGACCTTGAAACTTTTGGTATAGTTTTTATTATCCGATCATGTTTGTCAACTTGGTAATAACTTATCAAACACCGATTTTATTTTCTTAGCAAACATTAATTCCTCGATATGCCTGATGTTCTTTTGGGGTTAAGGTGTTACACGAAAAACTCTCAGAAAATTATGAAATACTTTCTCATTTTCTTTCTCAAGACTTGCTTTCTTCAACGCTCTTTTGAACGTTCCTACAAAACTTTATTCTTGTCCATTCGACCTGTGCTGTGAATAGTACCCTCCGTTTGGGCTTAAATACTTACGTCGGTGTTAAAAATTCAACTTGATTTTGAACACCGACCCAGTTCATTTGAGAGAACATCTGGAAAATATTTTTTTTACTTCTTTCTTAAGATTTTCGCTCTGACTTTTTAAATTGGTCGATTGCATACTTAAATTTTTGCAATTAACGTTTAAGGCAAATTCCAAAATTCAAATAGTTCCATCTAGTCAGTACCAAATAAACCCCACCAAAAAAAAAGTAGCAATTTCTCATCATAAACTGAAATCACGACTTTGAAAGTCCTTTTTAATAAAGGCTTTCCAATTTCCTTCTATGTGGTTTCACTCATTACTGAAATATCAGTAGCAGTGTCCAGTAGCATTTTCACATCCACAATATTTAGTTTGCACATTAACAAATTTCATTTTGTTTTGTGTCCATTTTTCCGTCGCAGTGCTGTATGCAAATTTCTTCATGTGAGAATTTTTTCTTGGTTTGGTTTTGCAGTGTGACATTAGATGTCCTCTTTTACCCTCCCCCCCGCACTTGCAACATTCTGCATTTTTAAATGGACAGTCGTTTCCAAAATATAATTTACCCCATCTGAAACAAGGATTTATTCTCATTTTTGTACATCCGTCCTTTGCTTGTACCAATGCACGTTCCTTTTTAGTGAATTTCTTTAGTGTCGTGTTTCAGACTTAGAATTTTCTAGCCATCGTCATCTATTTCTTGACGTATTTTGTTCAATTTTCGTTAAAATTTTCAGTCTTATTTCAGCATCTTTTATAGCTGTTCAACCTTTAAAGAAAATTAACCCTTCGAACATATCTGGAGTCATTTCCTTTATTCTAAACTTTTCACATTCTTTGTTGAGCATACCAGCTTACGTGACAAAATTTTCGTCCTCTATTTTGGTAAGATTCAATCACCTCCAACGATTATTAATCAGAGAGCTCTTCTCACTAAAGATTTTCCTCAGACTGTATATCCCGGCTTCAAACCCGATTTCTCCTGTTTTTTTTTTCTTTGCTATTATGTAGTTGTAGTATTTTTCATATTCTATCGGAGCAACAACAATCTCGTTTTTTCTTATCTTCCCAGTCGCTGCATTCCTGACTAAATATTTGTTCATATCTACGAAAATACGAAGAAAATTTCAGTCCTAATCAGGATTGTATACAAATTCTGATAAGATGTTTTGGACAGCGTCTAATGTAAGAGACGTTGAGAAATGTTTTGCTTTCTTCAGAATTATATCCAACAACTCCTGTTGTTGTTTTTGTAGTTCTAGCAACTGCTGATTTTGTTGCTCTTGGTGTTTCATTTTTTTTTTTTTGAATTTCAAATATTGAAGTAAAAAATTGCTCCATATTGCAAGAATATATTTTCTTTCTAGGCCCAATTGATTTTTTCCACACAACAAGTTTTAAAAAAAAAATAACGTGATTAAAATGTTTGTCCTCACCTGTATCCTTGTCCAAGAAGCAACTAGTATTTTTTTCATACTTATTCACTCAGTATGAATTTCGCAAATCCTTGTATTACAGTTACAACTCGTAAGAGATTTTGAATCATCGTTACTGTTATAAATCGTAAGAATTCCGAATCCTCGTTAAAACGGTTATAAATCGCCTGAGTTTCGAATCGCTCGTCGCCATTGTTATAACGCGCTTCAAAGCGCTTCTCATATAAGTAATGCATCGGCTATTTGCTTTAACGCCTGTATTAATTAGTCTGAAAATTGACTACAAATGGTTTTCTTTCTTCCGTTCCTCTGACCTGGAGTTCTTCATACTTATGGACTAGTTCATATTGTCAGCGGTGGTGTACTACTTACTCCACAGCACTGTCCAAACATTTTTGTAAACGCCCCCAATTACAAATTAAATTTTGAATATTATTCTGAATTCATATTTCATAGCAAGATAATGCTTAGGTATTAGTGCAAAAATAATTTTAATATTGTTTTCATTTCTATTGTAAATGCCACTGATGAAAATACTAACAAGAACTTTTTTATTTCATAGCTTACCTCAATGCTTTCAATGCAGTGGTTGATTTTTGTGCTTACTGACCAAGTCTCTTACTCTAAGTTCAATGTTGCTTAAAAGTAATCATATATCTCCTCGTTTTATAATTTGCAAGTGGTTTCTTTGTTTAGTACGAAGCCGTGTAACTGCATTGAAACCACATTCAGCCATTTAGGAAGTTGGAAAAGCAATGAAGAAAAGCTTGAAAGCTTCACACAGCTTTAGATAACTTTCAAATATTTGCTTTTGTAGCTAATATTGAATATTTTTTGAAAATTTGAAAAGAAATCGGTAAATTCACACCGCCTCTTGAATATTTTCACCACACCAAAATGTAATAAGAACTCTGTGTACCAGTTTCAACATAACAGAGCCTAAAAGGGATCGCCTGTGTACTCATTGGGAAACATTGATATAAGCTAATACTCAAATTCTATTGTGAAAATATTAACTTGCATGAGAAAATGTGACGTAGTAAAAACAAAATTAAAATTGAATAATCACTAATGATAATATTCGTTCCATCAGAAACATTTTATTTTATTAATGCAAAAAATGAAAAATGCAAAGACGAGAATTATCACAAAATTGTGTAGACAGTAAGAACAAATAGTTTCGTATTTACACGTTTCGTATTTAGACGCTACTAAAATGCAATTGACGTTTCATTTTACTCGTAATTATGCTTTTCCTATTTTCGATAATAAGAAATCTTAAGGTTCATTCATTACTTTGGTGATTTCCTTAAGAAATATGATATCAAAGGTTGCCTAAAGGGGCTCACATTTATGCAGCAAGTTATACACGAAGAGTTATTTTGTATAAGTATTGCAAGGAGGCGATTTTAGAAAATACTATGTTCTACGATAGAAATTCTCTAGAATCCATTGACTTGGTTCTTATTACTACGAAAAAATAATTTTTAGATTTGAAAAATTCAATAAATTATAATTATTTCATAAAAAACGTTAAACTGAAAAATGTGGATCCAAAAGTTCATAGACTGTTAATTTGTGTTGAGATTAGATCTGATTTTTCCACTGTATAATAATTAATCTATGTTGTTCTTTTAACAAATTCATTTTACTTCATGAGACAACGAGCTTATTGATGTACTATGTATATATATATATATATATATATATATATATATATATATATATATATATATATATATATATATATCTTGATTTATACGTATTCTTTAAGTGTGAAATAACCCTAACAAAGAAAAAAATGAGCTGTTCTATTTCTCTGTTTCGAGAGATGTGTTACATCCTACGTTTTGTCCAAATTCCACGAATTGTTGGTAGCAACACATATCTGTGACCATGATAGATAGATAGATAGATAGAAACAGACTGAGGTATCTATCTATCTACAGATAGATAGAAACAGACTGAGATAGATAGACAGACAGATAGATAGATAGATAGATAGATACATACATACATACATACATACATACATACATACATACATACAAAGATAAACAAAGAGAGAGAAGCCAAATTCTAGATAAGAAGAAATATCATCCAACATGAAATTCCTTGCACATCCCATTCTGCTCAATTCTATAAAGAAAAGAACGTTTCTCTAACGTTTGATCGACAATAACTCATTTTTATTTTTGTTTCAGCCTTGACAAGATGAACTGCACGCCTTAACGGAGCGCCTGCGCAAAGTGACGATATTTTCTTTTCTTCTGATTAGCTAAAAGTCTTTAAGAAAACAAGCCCGACACCGACGACGGTCATGATCCCTGTACGATGAGTTTAGCTTAATTTGATAAAATAATCCTGCATGATTAAGAGATATGAGACTCTTATTAGGCCACTCAAGTAGTTTTTCGTTTTTGAGCCGACCATGATTAGTTCAGAAAGGCTCAAATCAGCGCTCAAACCCTGTTCTTCGGTCAAAGTTGGTTATAAAACACATTTATCATTGTTTAGTGTTTACTTAACGTCCTGTGCGAGTCACTGGTGATTTATATGTCTTCCCGCTTTAACCTCCTGTGTATCTCACAGAGGGAGGGAAAACAGTGGAAATAAAGGAGAGGAGGCAAACAGTGTGGCAAGGGTCTGTCCAGGTTGAATTAATGCTGCTATGATTATTTTCCTCTACTTTCGAAAATATCAAGTGAGACGGAAAAATCCTTAAAACAGTTTTTACTTGTAGGGAATGAATTTGATTTTAAAAAGTTGAAATATTATTCATTACTTTTTTATTCGGATATTCCTTCAGGTTAATATAGTCATTTATTTATTTATTTATTTATTTATTTATTTATTGTTGGGCAACAGTAAAACGATGATCTTACGAGGAAAAATGTGACTGCATCATCCGTTGAAATATGTTAGGGAAATCTTAGAAGTGACATTGAAGTGAACACAACTTTTTATTATTTGTGTAATCATTTAACGACATTACGTTGTCACTTAGCTGATTGATGTTATATTCAGTACCTCGAATCCAGAGTTTCGTAGACGAGGCTTTTTGTAATCGTTCTGTCCACTCGTCGGAAGATTTTTGTTGAAAACAATTATAAATAGTTTTATCCATGCTCACCATCAGACGGGAGAATGTGTTAAGAAACAAGTGTATAAATACATACACTTAAACTTATTTTGCCAGCAAATTTGGATAACTTAAATTAATCCATCATTAAAATTTTTCAAGTTGTAGAAAAAAAAAATTTGCATAAGGCGTACGCATTAAAACTAATTAATATTGCTTTCTTAAAAACATATTCTGAAATAAATAAAATTTTAACTAACGAACTTAATTTTTTTTTTCGACAGTGAACTTTAATTTGAATTTAGATAAATAGCTGATATGATTTCAATGTGTGGAGAATTATAAATTATAATTATGCCAGGGTTGTAGTAGGGACAAGCTGCCATTGTCTATAAAATGCTATGATGGTATTCTTTACAAATAACGTCTGATAACTAAATCCATATCCAAACCGGAGAAAGTGTGAAGATTGATCATAACCATCTGTTTTTGGTATATTTCGACAGCCCGGAGAGGCAGTCCATCTCCGAGAAGGAAAATCTTTATTTTTAAACTAACACTGCGATATCCAAACACCAAGAAGTCCATGGAAGTAAAACCAGAAAGAAAATCCGGAGTGTAGCCTCGAAGGTGGTCATCAACACTTATAACATTCCGATAACTTCGGTAATCAAGCTGGCCCCAAATATAATGCCCTGTATTTCTGTGAATCGTGTCGCTAGGGCCGAGAGGGAAGCCATTTGATCTGGGCAGCGCACAGCCTCCTTATATCATAGATTGGGCTAGCTCCCTGGAGTGGTCACTCTCATCTTACCACCTGGTGAGCGCACAAAAGGATGGAAACAAGGCGCTCTGATTATCTGATTAGATAAACGGACGCCTACAATAATTTTAAGAAAGTAGACATTTCCTAGTGTACTTGGATTTGCATAAGATTTCATTTATTTTTATAGAAAATCGTTAAGGTGAGGATAGGTGTTAAAAGCTAGTCTCATCTCCACGAACATTCAGCACAAATTAACACCTGTATCGTATCTGTTTTACATGTTACCTTCATGTTTTCAGATATAATCTGACAATTAATTAGAATGTTTGAATTTTCATGAAGAAAAGACTAATTATATTTATAATACCATCTTTTAAATGGCTCTTCTTTAGATCCTATAAATTTCATGTGTTCTTCCTTACCGATGTTTTCTTTCTTTTTTGCTTTTCTCGTTCTGAGTTTCGTTCTTTGAATATCGCCCATAATCTTTATTAATCATTCAAATTGATTCCGAGGATAAATGTAACATACAACTGCGGATCTACTCACTCACTCATTGTGAATACGATGGTCTCAAAAGCTCACTCAATGAAACTCAGTGCCGAATGAGAAACCTCATTGGAGAGTATCTGTTCAGACATGTGTGGTAAGCTACTCTCTGAATGTTTGCCAATTCCCATCAAGGCCGTACAAAACGGATTGATACTTTCCGAACAAGCCATATATCAATGTATTTCTTACGTCTAGGCTTCTCTTCTTAATCAATCGAAAGTTACTGGTCATCATATGTCAAATATATTGCGGGCCGATCGAAAAAAATGTAATAAAACATTTGTAAACAACAATAATTAGAATGCCAGTCACAAATATCGTCTCATTATATCAATATTTAATGTGTCGTTTGTTACAACCAAGAATAAAGGGCTGAGATGAGGAGTATGAAGACTGTGTAACGCCAATCTTTCATATGATATCAGCCTACTTGTTGTGAAAATCGGCATTCGAATCTTAATTTTTTACTGGATTCTGAGCATAGATCTTTTGCAATGATTTAAAAGACGTCACCATTTCAGCGACGTCGCAGAATAAAATCATTCGGCTGTCTTAGAATGTTTCATGTAATCAAAATGATTTCTCTTACTATGTTAAATGAGACCTCACTGCTGAACCATTTTCACAAAACATATATATATATATATATATAGAGAGAGAGAGAGAGAGACAGATAGATAGATAGAGAGAGATAGAGCGACAGATAGATAGATAGATAGATAGAGAGAGAGAGAGAGAGAGCGACAGACAGACAGATAGATAGACAGATAGAGAGAGAGAGCGACAAATAGATAGATATATATAGAGAGAGATAGAACGACAGACAGACAGAAAGATAGATAGATAGATAGATAGAGAGAGAGATAGAGAGAGAGATAGAGAGAGAGAGATAGAGCGACAGACAGACAGATAGATAGATAGAGAGAGAGAAAGAGAGAGATAGAGCGACAGACAGACAGATAGATAGATAGATAGATAGATAGAGAGAGAGAGAAAGAGAGATAGAGCGACAGACAGATAGATAGATAGATAGAGAGAGAGAGAGCGACAGACAGACAGAAATACATAGAGAGAGAGCGACAGACAGACAGATAGATATAGATAGAGAGAGAGATAGAGCGACAGAAAGACAGATAGATAGATAGATAGAGAGCGACAAATAGATAGATAGAGAGAGAGCGACAGACAGGCAGCTAGATAGATAGATAGATAGATAGAGAGAGAGAGAGAGAGATAGATAGACAGACAGACAGATAGATAGATAGATAGATAGATAGAGAGAGAGAGAGAGAGATAGAGCGACAGACAGACAGATAGATAGAGAGAGAGAGATAGATAGAGCGACAGACAGACAGATAGATAGATATATATATAGAGAGAGAGAAAGAGTGACACACAGACAGATACATAGAGAGAGAGAGAGCGACAGACAGACAAACAAATAGATAGATAGATAGATAGAGAGAGAGAGAGAGCGACACACAGACAGACAGATAGATAGATAGATAGAGAGAGAGAGAGAGAGAGAGAGAGAGAGAGAGAGAGAGAGAGAGAGAGAGATGACAGATAGACAGATAGATAGATAGATAGATAGATAGATAGATAGATAGATTGGCACACTTTAGAAAAATACGATGACACTGATATTTAATTTATGAGAAGACAAAAAATGTACAGCCGGCCAGTTCTTTGTTTTGTTTTGAAAATCCCTTCGCACGTTTTATATGAATTTAAAGATCGGCTTATCGAGTACGCGGGAAATACACAATTGATTCAGTTTTCAGACGTTCAGATAAACCCAGAGATAATGACTTTAAGAGAAAAAATCGCTCAGATGCTTTAATAATTAAGAATACATTATAAAAAATCATAGCCGTGGAGAAATAATTAGCAATGGTCTATAGTGAGTTTTATATAAACTAAACATCTGTTCTCTTGTAGTATACTAAACATAGCTTTGTAAATATCAGTAACGTAATGTATGATAATTTCTGTTATTCGGGAAACTGATCGTTTTAATATCATTCTTTTCTTTTATTTATATTAAGCATGAACAAATATTTTCAGCGATAAATCGATTTTCATCTGTACAGTTTTCGAAAAACAATAGTGCTGTAAAATGTTACACGTAACTAATTTTTTTCACTGTTGTTGCTATACGTGTGACATTGTTTCCTCTTTTTTATATTAATGTTAAACACTGTAAAATTGTATGGTAAACAGATACGTTTCTATTGCAGCCAAAATAGGAAACTAATATCATCGAATGTCACAACGTTATATACGGGATGTTTAGAAAAAATGCGGGCGCTAAACTTAGCGCTTATATCTTTTTTCTGCTATAGAATTCCCTGACGGGCGACACCATAATACATCATTTAAACACGAAAACCCGCAACCACTTCAAGATTTAACAGTTCATTTTTTTTAAATAATGATAATTTGAATGCCAAGTGAATTAATTTTGTTCAATTCTATTTATTCTTAAGTAGATTATGTGACAAGGCAGCTGCTTCTTTCTTTCGGAACATCGTTGTTAATGATATTAACGAAGAGTCAACCATTATATGTTTTACGTTAAGTTCGATACCAATGTATAGGAAAATGAGAAATAACATTTTGTTTTAAAATTGAGAAGGATTTTTTTTCTAATTGTTTTTCTTTTTCTTATATTTGTTAAAATATTCCAGAATATTTAAAGATAAAAAATAGGGATAGCGTACAATATCTATCTTCATTCCTTAAAATCAGAAGGAGATAATTGAAATCTCACGCTCACAAAATGAGGAAAGAAGGCCGTGAAAATTAGACACTCACAGGGCATTCCGAAGACAGTTGTGCCAGAGCGAATTATCGAGTAATCTACCTTACAATTTTGTGCAAATGCATGGTTGAACAGGGAGACAGGAGAAAATAAAAAAACAGACATTGCTAAGAGCTAAATAGTTATTGATAGCCATAATCACTTATGCCTTAATTGGGTTCAACAAAAAAGGATAAATCCAAATTATTTTCAGAAAATGACCGCATTTCGTGTGTTCCTGATATTGTTACACTAAAATCTCAGATTATGCATTCGACAACTTTCTTCAAATATCTATTTGTGAAATATTAATAACTATTTTTCATAATTCTCTACTTTATTCAAAACCGGAAAAAAATTCTCCTCGAACATTTAAGAGAGAATTAAGTATCCATTTTGCATCGTGGTCAGCTTTTTAATTGCAAAATCTTCAATACCCACTTGAAAATGACATTTAAATATTTAGATACAGAATTATCATGGTAATCATCTGATTTATACAGTGCCACACAAACGTTTACAACACATTACAAAATTGATTTTTTTTTGGTGGGGGGGTATTTCTAATACAATTACATTAATTAAACTTTTACTGCTCGTAGAACATACATTTAGATATTTTGGAGAGAGCTGAAACTGAGAATTCAAAGAAGGAACCCACAAAACCAGCAGGAACTAAAAAAATTTTGTCATGAAGGATAGAAAAATATTAGCCAAGAAATATGTAAGAAATTCCTAAGAGACTACTCTAACCGCCTCCATGCTATAATTAGCAATAACGGTTACGCTAAGAAATATTAATAGCTGATTAAATACATGTATTGTAAACTTTTGCGTCATTAATTATTGGATTTTCTTCGTGGGATATTTTTATTGATTATTTTTTTGAAATCTGATTGTTTGATTAAAAGCTTAAACATATATATTACTAGCAGGAAAAGTTTCATTAATCTGTGTTAGAAAAGAAACATTTTTTGTTATGCGTTGTAAACTTTTGCGTGGCCCTATATATCTTAAAATAACAGACTATTAAAAAAATTGAATTATTTGTTTTTGAACGGATTATCAATTTTTGTGAGTTATTTAAAAGTCGAAGCATATTTTTTGGATTGGAAGAATAATGTTTTTTGTGAGTTATTATTGCGTAACCAATTTTTGTAGATAACAATGATATTGCTAGATGCAAGTTTTTATTATTTAACCCATAGCTGGAGGAGATGCAGTCATAACTTTCGAAAGAATATCTCTACGTAAATGAATGTAACGAACTCGACCGGAATTCGAACTGGCCTCTACGATTCCTCATTCTGAGAAAGTATCCATTGCATCACACCCACATCCTTCCTGTCATCAAAAAAGAAAATGCTTTTTCCTTCATGAATGCTTATTGATAATAGGCAAATAATTTTACAAGATCGTAGACTAGTAATGAAAAGAAAAGAAACAAAATACGCGTTTATTTTTCACATTAATATTTACTTTTAAAATAAATGTCCTTCTTTATCAATGCATTTAGTATATGCCTTCATTAATCAAATCTATTGAAATTATATAATGCCAATTACTAATCCAATTTCTACAAACAGCACTACCAGGCTACGGACGTATTTATTCAAACTGTAACAGATGAAAATATGTATGTCACACAACTAGGTACCTCCCAAAATCTGCTTGGTATGTAGGATATATGATTTTTTTTTAAATCCTGAAACATGAAAAAACATTATCGTAAATACTTTTGTACAATTTCTCAGACGAAAAAATCAAAGATCATATAAAATCTATATTTTAGTCTTTGTAGTATCCAGAAAATTTTGGTTATATTTTTTGCGTGTGTGCACGTCAAAGCGGGACATTGCATTTTTACAAGAAATTTGATCGTTTTTTTTTTTTTTGCGCTGAAAACACATTGATTGGGACTTCCTTCAAATATCAGATAATTGTCGGTTTTTGACGAAACCTTTAGGACTTGTACCATTGTGTGAATTAATTGAAACAACCGCTTCCATTTTCTGTATTTCACCATAAGGTTAGTTTTAGACCCACTGTAATGACAGTGTGTAATCGATTTCTATTTTTTCCTCAGATTATTTTCGAGGTGTATGATGAAATCCGTTTAGCCTTGAAAAATATTGCGCCATTCATAATTGCATCAGATTTTTGTCACGCCCAGACACTATTGTCTCAATTGTTGATTAGTTGTCCTTTGGCCATAGAATGCGACTCCAAGTAAGCGTACGGATATTGTAACACTGTACAAACACTCTGGCAAACCTTACCAGTGAGCAAATCAAAGTGGTATAGACTAGCCCGGAAATTCTTCTGATTTAAATGCAATTGAGAATCTGTGGTTAATCTACAAGAAACGACTTCGTGGAATGGACACACGAAGTACTAACATGGGCACTGGGTCATGTTTCATTGGAAAATACGAAAAAAAGTAAATAATAAGGGAATTATTCGTTTTCTTTCAACTAATTTGCACAAAGGTTTGTTCAGAAATTAATAAAATTATTGAAATGTTTCTTTTCTTTCAAACAATCTTTGCATATTTTAATCTGTTATGCTAATCCACTCATTTGATTTTATGAGATTTCGAGAAATTTCTTCTTTGTCTCGCAAAATTCTAAATAAAACATCAAGAATTCAATAAAAAAATCTTACCATTAAACGAAAATTTTCTTGCAGTCTGCAGAATTTTCAGGAGTTCTGCTTGTATTTTCAGCTGCATCGTTTTCACTGTTCATCTGTCGAAATCTGAAACATCTATCTAAAATTCTGTCATTAAATCTTCCTCCAAAGCTTCGTTCATCATTGGAATTGTTTTCAAGGGCAAAAGTAACGCACGTTCGCCGAGCTACTTCCTGTTCATTGCGAATATAACAATCAGACGGTTCATAAAGTCAGTGAATGTTTTTCAATGTCGAATGTGTCTTCTGAAGAAGATTATCTGTTCACGCTTCTGCTGTATGGTTCTCTTTAATTAGTTGCGGACTAAATATATATCAATGTACGTCCAGGCTGCTGTTACGATATATTTGACGGTTACTGGATTTCATATGCCAAACATATGGATATCAATATTTACATTATTGACACGCGGACGCTTCGCTAGTTGTGCCCTCGGACCTTCAGCAGGATCCTCCACTCACTATTTACAATAGCATAACAGATTTACGTTTGTACTTGAATTTTGTGATTGTGCTTGAAAATTGGGAGTTCAATCCCCGGGCTGAGCAGTGTTTACATGGATTGAGTGGAAACTGGGTGAGTAATAACTGAGAAGTACAAAAAAGAGAACAATTCCCTTACTCGTAGATTAAACAAAAGGTTCAGTTCGAAATTCATTGCAGTTTACCAGGACCGAATATTATCTGACGAATGTCAAGCCGACCGAAACGTTGTGATAATCTTTAAAAAAAAAAGGTAGGGAAAATAGTGTGTATACAAATAATGAAAATAATAGTAACTCGTCATCCCAGGAATTCACATAGAAAATATTTATAAAAATGTGTGTTAAAAACAGCAATGATGAGAGTGTCAGTCGGGAATATCGCTTCGTTGACTCAATATTTAATATGTTGCTTTTTACAGCACAAAATTAAAGGGTTGAGATGAGGAGTATGAAGACAATGTTACGCCAGTCTTTAAAATGAGAAAATCCTACCTTCCTATTTGGAATTCGGATATCTCTTTTTACCTGAGCTCAAGGACAGAACTCTGCTACCGATTTTTAAACTTATCAATATTTCAGCTGCGCGGCATTCTGCAATCACTGGTCTGATTTCTCTTAATGAGTAAATAAAATCAGGCCAAATGTCAGAATCCTTTAAGAAAACACTGTCACACCAGTTTTCTGTTATTTGTTTCTTTCGAAAAGTATAGTTTGTTTTGCATAAGCCTTCAGCGTTAGAATCAAATCATATGTACAGGTATTTTGTTTGTTCGTTTCGAAAAATGGCGCTGATGTACCATCATACATCGAAAAGTACTGGAGAGTCTGATATATATATATATATATATATATATATATATATATATATATAGTTTACGCCATTTTATTTCATTAACTTTACTAACCTACATTTTGTATAAATGACTCATGTTATATAAATTGATCTGCAACACATATTTGATTTAAAAGAATTGATCCGACCTACAAATTATCGGGATAACTGATGAGACATTATTCTATTTATTGAAAAATTTACTTCATGCCACATTGACTGAAAAACTCCTACAAAAAAATTAAATTACCATATTAGTAAAAAAAAAGCACTCTCTTAAATTTTCAAAAAAAAAAAAATTCTACCTTAGCATTGTGACTGCATGTACCAAATGTTTTTATCCGTTAAGCATAACACATTTCTAAAGAAAAAAAAATCATATTTCGATTTGCATTTAATCTTTCGTCTCTGATGCTACCTAGATATACTAAAAACAAAACTAATTTCCATGCCTATGGATGAATGTATGTACAGTTGAAAGTACGAGCAGATTAAAAAAAAAAAAAAAAAAAAAAACATTATACAACCTGTAGTTATTACAAACAAGGATCATAACATTCATCGAGTGGTTTGTAGTGCAACATTAAAATTTTGTTTGCGAACGGGTTTCGCCATTTCATATCATTAACTTTGCTAATCTACTTTTGTATGAATGACTCATGAAATATATATATATATATATATATATATATATATATATATATATATATATATATATATATACATATATATATGTGTGTGTGTGTGTGTGTGTGTGCGTGTGCGTGTGTGTGTGTGTGAAAAATATAGTTTTAAGGGGTGCTATGGGTTAGGGTTGGGGTTAGGGTAAAGTGCTCAATATCAGAGATAGAGCGTATGCAAATTTAAGTATAAAAGTGAACATTGAAGTCAACACTCAGAGGCGACATTGTGTTTCATTCTAGACGCAATCGTCAGGCCCTTGACGATTGCGTCCAGCATGAAACAGCCTGTAGCCTCTGAGTGTTGACTTCAATGTTCACGTTATATATATATATATATATATATATATATATATATATAGAGAGAGAGAGAGAGGGTATGATAAAAGTATACATATACCCACATATACTTGCACGTATATATATATATATCTTTCCCGGGAGTTATGAAAACAGTGCTCAATGACATATAACAGAGCTATTAATTATATAATAATGAATATATCTGAGATCCACCGTCGATAGCACGACTTGGGGTTTCAGGTAAATTTGCAGTTTTCAGGTTCAGGTGCGGAATACCGACTGACCGTTAGATAATAGTCAGTCGGTATTCCGTAGTCCTGCTATCGACGTTAGGTATTATGTATATTCACTAATATATATATATATATATATATATATATATATATATATATATATAAAGAGAGAGAAAGAAAGAAAGAAAGAAAGAGAGAGAGAGAGAGAGAGAGAAAGACAGAGAGTGACAGAGAGAGAACCAGAGGGAGAAAGGGGTATATAAAGATAGTTTGAAGCGAGAAACGTTACCATTTTGAATTCATTGTCTATATCTACAATTCCTATATCTCTAGTATTTTGCCCTCTTCCCCAATATAGCATTATTATTATTATTATTATTATTATTATTACTTTCTTTGATTTCTGGCGTTTACACTTTTCTTTCCGGGTCCCGCCCAGGGACCTAAGGTTAGAAATGGCATCATGACACTTTCTACTGACAAAAAATTAAATAAATAAATAAATAAAATAAAAAATTACATAGATAAAGCCCTTCGTAAAGTGTTGGCTGTACTTCTCAGAACAATCTTTTGTATCTCCTTGAGGCATGGACTTCCAGGAATCATTTCAATTAGTCTACTGCAATCTTTCCCAACTAGTCCTAGGGCTCCAACTACAACAGGGATTGTTGATGTTCCCATATGCCACATTTTCGAGATTTCTATTTCAAGGTCCTTGTATTTTGACAACTTTTTGAATATCTTCAAAGATACATTGCAGTCAGCAGGGACTGCTATATCAATAAGGAGGCACCGTTTTTGTTTGTGGTCTTTAATAACAATATCTGGGCGGTTGGCTTCGATTGTTCTGTCGATTGTTGTGTAATGCCATAGAATTGTAACAGGTCCTATCTCCGTAACCGGGTCTGGGTGGTGTTCATACCAGTTTCTTTCAGTTTCCTTCCGGTAGAAGTTGCAGATTTTCCAGTGCTGATATTGGCCCACTCTGTCATGTCGGGTTTTATATTCAGTGGGTGCTAATATCGTGCAACCTGATACAAGATGATCAATCGTTTCTGGATATTTATCACAGAATCTGCATTTTGGGTTGACACAATATTTTAGTACATGTGCTTGATAATTCCTAGTTAGCAAGCATTGGTCCTGTGCAGCAAGGATAAAACCTTCAGTTTCAGCTTTCAACCCTGCACTCACTGATGGGTATGGGTTCTGTCTACGTCAGCTTGTTTGGTACGGGCAGAGTATTGGCCATGAAGCGGTTTATCTTGCCATCGCTTCTGTGTCTGGTCGGTTGCATTCGTCTTTGCAGTCTTTTTTTAAGTATTTTCCAGTTTCAGCCGGTGTATTGTGCTGTAGTTGCATCTCTACGCCCATTTGAAATTCCATTTTGAATTTGTTGGTTTCTTTTATTACCGAGTAAAGACGCTTACTACTTTCATGTTCCTTGACGCATACCATCATCCTGTCTTCCGTAGTTCCCAAGTATCTTTGGAGGCCAATTGTTGTAGTTTTGTAGGACAGTTCTAGTTGAATTAATCCTCTGCCTCCTTCGCTTTGGGATGATGCATGCGATAGCAAGTGAGAAGCTTTCTTGTTTTGGCGTCCATTCGCTTAATTTCAGCTATGGTCCAGTTAAGGACATTAAAGCTGTATTGCACCACAGCGACAGCCAATGAGTTTATGGCTGATATTCTATTTTTTGAGTTTAGCTCAGTATTTAGTACCAGACGTACACGTCTGTAGTACTCTTTTCTTATTTTTTCCTTCATTTGTGGAGGGGGTCGTTTTTTCCTTCATTTGTGGAGGGGGTCCTTCGCTAATTCCTAGTTACTTATAAGCTTCATCATGCTCTAGTTCCCTAATCTTTGGGACAAAATCTAAATCTATTAAGGGTGTTTCTGTAATTCTTTCTTGAATGTTATTTTTGCACATTTATCTAATCCGAATTCCATACCTATGTCGTCACTGAAGTATTTTACAATATTGAGGAGGTCTTTCAACTCATTGTCGTCTTTGGCAAAGAGTTTGAGATCATCCATGTAGAGTAGGTGATTGAATATTTTCTTATTTATTTTGTAACCATAGCTACTGTTGTTCAGTTCATGTGTAAGAGGGATTAAGGATAAACAAAACAGAAGGTGTGACAGAGAGTCTCCTTGAAAGATTTCACGTCGGATATTCAGACGGTTGGATATGGCAGTGCCCTCGGTGTGACTAAGGTATAGTTTGGTGTTCCACATTCCCATGCTGTGCTTAAGGAAATTTAATACCACAGGGGAGACTTTGTACATTTCCAAAGTCTTAAGGATCCAAGAATGTGGAACACTATCAAAGGCTTTACGATAATCAATCGACGCTGCACTAAGATTTCTACGTCGTCTCCTGCAATTTTCCAGGATCATTTTATTTATCAGAAGTTGATCTTTGCAGCCATATGAACCTCTTCTGCATCCCTTCTGTTCCAGCAGAAGAATGCTGTTTGTTTCGAAAAAGGAATAAGTACGGTTCTTCTGTACAGACGTGATCAACTTATACGTTGTGGAGAGACATGTTATCGGTCTATAATTTTTCGGGTCGTCTGTTTCAGTTGTTTTTGGCATGAGTAATACCTTCAGTAATCCATTCCGGGATTTTATTGGGATTATTTACAAGCGTTGATAATGTTTTTGCAAGGATTTCATGGGTAAATGAGAGATGATAAAGCCAGAAATTGAGCAACTTGTCATTTCCTGGGGATTTCCATTTTTGGGATTTCGTTAGAGCTTGCCTAACATCATCTGTGGATATATTTTCCCATTCTTGCAGTGGTGTATCCAGCATTCGTTCTTCTTCACGTCAGATCCTTTCTGCATTTGGGTTATATTCCTTTAGGCTGCTCCAAATATTTTCCCAAAATGTCTGTACATTATCAATTGATGGTGGCCTTTCGGCATGTATAGGTGTTTTTCCAATTTCCCTGTAAAATTTCTTAAGATCAGTTCGGAATATTTTATTTTGGCGATAGAACCTACAACGTTTTTCGTATCGTCTTGTTCTCTGTGCCTTTAGCTGAAGTTTCTGCTTCAGCATTTCCTTTATTGATGGAATGTCATCATTAGTGGATCGGGAATTCATCTTCTTAGTAGGAACATTAATGAACGTTTCACTGTAAAATTCCTCTTTCAAACTTTTAGTGCTATAATATATGGACACAGATAATACTGGTTTTTCCTATAAAGTTTGAAACAGATATGAAAAAAATATCGGAAATTCTTATTTTAATTTTTATTTGTTCATGACTACAGGTTTCATTCTCATCACTTACCTCATTCCAACGACTTTACTATTATTTGGAGGAAAAGAATGCAGTTTACGCTTCTTAATACTTTCTAAGAATAAGTACACCATCATATTTGTTTTCTCCACACTAAGTAATTGTCAGAGAGATTATCTATATTAAGAACAGTATAGAATATTTCCCTAGCTGATGCTTTCAATCATTTCCGAATTTGACTTGCGGATCGTGTATTAACGTGATGAATCACTAGACATTTGCAATCTACGGTAAAATTGACTGGTAGCGATGAAAAGAACACAAACGCATTCTCAGTAAAATCAAAACATATTTTACTTGGCCGTTCATTTTCTGTTGTTCTTTTGTCGACTTTGTTTGTACAAGACTATTGTTTGTATCGCTTTATATTCATACGGATTTCGGGAAAACAAACCGAGAGCAGTAACTGATTTATAGCAGAAACAGCAGAGGATCAATGGAACAAAATCGCACCTAAACGATGTGACAAATTGGCAATAGGCAGTCAACATAGATCTGCCTGCTCAGATTTTATTAATAGTCCATATCAGTATTGAATTATAGATGAGAAGCAGGACAGGCGTCAGCTCTTTCGCTCTGACCCGTTGTTTTTCCCTGGAAGAAAAGGGGGGGATGTTGCATTGCTTCCGATTGTTTTTGATTTTATCTTTGAAACGCCAGTGTGATTTTCCAAATGACCTGCTTGTTAGAAACTGACTAAAAAGTTGTTTTGGATGACTGCTATCACTCATAAGAGAAAGATGTCCTTGTCACCAGTGTTGAATTTTTCATTAGGATAACTTCAATAATTCTAGTGCTACCCTTAATCAGAACTTCCCTGTTTCTAATGCGATCACTCGGTTTTCTATTGCAGATCGTATGTAGTCAATACATATGAAAGGCATCAAGATTCTGATCAAGAGATTAACGATATCAGTACTATTGACATGTACACATCAATTTTCACTTTTAATGAAACGTCGTGGGTATTCCAAAGAATGTTATAAAGATTACCAAAAGTAGAAGTAAACTTTCCAATCTTGCACTCAGTTTCTTTGTACGTTTTAGCATCGTTTGATGCATTCATGTCAAGATAGGCGAAAGAGGAAACGGTTTTCAAGTCTTTTCCCTCAACAAGAAACGGTGGAAGCAACAGCTGGGGTGGATAGAGATAGGCCGTTGAACAAGTTCCGCTTTGTATGCTGATGGACAAACTGAAAGCATTCGATGCAAGGGAAAATTTGTTAACGATCCTTTGCTTATCCTCAAAAGTGTGGGCTAAAAATTCTCGATCGCCTGCAAAGAGGTGGTCACGAACAGTTGGCACAATCGTCTTAATTCTAATTTTGAAGCGTTGTTTTGTGAACAACCCATCACTTATCCGAAAGTCAAATCTCATTCCTTCTTTAGCATTCTGAAATGGTGTTTCCAGCATGACAGAAAAATAGAAAGTAAATAAGAGTGGTGCAAGAACACAAGATTGTATAGGACACTTCTTCACAGGACCTAACTGAGACCATCATCCAATGACGGACATTTCAAGAAAACCTGGCTTTCTAAGGACGATCCAAAGATCATCGCTTGAAACGATATCATGGGCATGAGGGAAAAAACAAAAGAAACAAAAAATTCCTTGCCTTGACTGATGCTTTATCCTGCAGTTGCCTGAAAGTGAAATGTGAAATTCATGTCCAAGGTGCTTCTACTTGACCGAATGCTACACTGAGATTCGGACAATCTGCCAGAGAAGAGTTGAGGTTGTTTAATATATAACAGTCTGTCGCCACAGAGTGTTGACTTCAATGTTCATTTTTTATATTTACATACGCTCTATCTCTGATATTGAGCATTTATCCCATAAATATAGCATACCTTCAAATTATATATCTTCATATATATATATATATATATATATATATATATATATATATATATATATATATGTGTGTGTGTGTGTGTGTGTGTGTGTGTGTGTGTGTGTGTGTGTGTGTGTAAGTTAATTTGATTTTAAAATTTCAAATAGAATTTGACTTAAAACAAACTTAAAAGTATTAGAGATTCTCGATAGCAACGCTCAAGTTAAGAAAAATGCATATAATCTTTATAGAAATCCAAATGGCATATCATTTTACATACAAACATCTTCCAACAATCGACCAAAAATAATCAAGCAGATCAGAAACTCATTTAAATGCAGGTCATCGAACAACGCTTCTTACGAAAAGTATTTTCAATGAAATAAAAAAGATTATGTAACAGCTCTAAAAACTGGATTTTTGGCAACACTCATATTCACACGTCACAGTACAAAAAGTAAAAAAAAAACTATCATATCATTTGACCCATCATACAACACAATATAAATACCAATGTGGGAAAAATAAGCAAAAATCACTCACATTTGTAACTACATAACAACAAAAGAATTGCCCTTAAATGGGATTTACTTGAAAAAGAATATAATATACCAGATCACTGTAAAATCAGAAGATAACAAATCACTATACATAAGAGTAACGGAAGTACCCTGAAAAAAGAAATACTACGCATTCAAAACATCCTTAACTTAAATACATGAACAGCACAACCATTTTAAAACATTTATGGGATATTAAAATCAAAATACACCAAAAATGTCAATGAAAATATAGAAAACTGAGTCAGCCAACATCAATAAATCAAAAAAGTATAAAAATTATCTGCAATATATATATGCATTATTGATGTGGGGCCAAAGTTGGAACCACAGAAGGAAAACACGGAACACGGAACACGGATTAGATGTAAGAAAGATATATTAACATCAGGTTACAGAGATAGTGTAAGTGGAGCTTACTATATGTTAGTGTCCAATACTGGTAGTCGTACTAGACTCTCACTGTCTCTCTATGTCACTCTCTAGAGTGCTATGTCGCCTACTTAATATAGGCCTGGAAGAGTCTATTGTGTAGGTAGTTTCCGGTCTCACAATAATTATATACATCACATATAATATATTTTTGGCAAACGAAAGAATTTAAACGAAACAAAAAAATAAATAAATGAAATAAATTAAGAAATTACGTAAGTAATACACAAATTGACAGACTGCAAATGCACACATAAACACAAGTAAATGTAATAATAATAATAATAACCAAAAAGAAATAATTAATTAATATAAAGTAGACGAAATAATCAATAATAAATAAGTGAACAAACAACATTATAATATAGATACAGATAAACACATCTGAATTCATAATTTTAGCCACCCAATAGCCTCTAGAATAATTAGTAGTATAACTGCTACCATCATATATATATATATATATATATATATATATATATATATATATATATAACAAAGTATATTAATCAGTCACCCTAAGTATTTCTGAAAGATATTTTTAGGCAAACAATCATTGTAATTATAGTTATTATATCTTGTGAAAGGTTAGTACTAGTAGTAGTTTTACTAGTAGTAGTAGTAACAGATTTTGATAGGCGTTGCTCTACCATAGTATAAGAACATTGTGAAGGCGAAGTAGGTGGAAACACAGAGGTAGCAAAATCTAGCAGGGTCACGGAGAAATATGCCAAGCATCAACTAACGTTGTTTCTTTTGTGGCTGAAGCACTCAGGACTGTTCCCAAGAATATCTCTGCCTCGCAAGACACCTTTGAGCATAAATGATATTGTGTGGGCGCAGCCGGCAGGGGTTGTTCGGAACAGCTCAAGTGCTGAGAATTACTGTCTTGAGAATAACGATAACTCGAAGCTGTGGCTAAGTACTGAGACATAACCAAAAACATCCAATAATCGGAGTGGATCTAAATAATAATAATAATAATAATAATAATAATAATAATAAATATTAAACAAATACAGGGTAGTGCGAAAGTAGGTATACAGTATTTGAAAACAAAACCTGCGCATAAAACTTTATTGTATTGATTATGCAAACATATCAATAATAAACATAACAATCTCTCAAATCATTCACTCATCTTTACCTGCAAAATATTAATTATTATTTATTAAAAATAAAAGTTATAATAAATGTATCATAATAAAAAATAATGATAATAAAAATATTAAAAAAAATGATTTTAATAAATTAAATGAATCCTAGAACCACTTTTATAATACTGGTATAATATTTATCGTATACCTACTTTTGCACACCCCTTGTATATCTAGTCATACTTTCGCAGGTTCTAAAATTCACTCATCTAGGACGATAATATTATTGATTCGTTTTATATATCATGTTTTACTTAAAAGGCCATAAGTTTTGACTTGAATTTATTTGAAATTATTTTTTCGTAAAGACATTAGTTTGTCACGGAAGTGTATTTGAATTTAATCTGGAAGTAGGTATTAATGCTTTTATTTTTAATTTTTTGACTGGCGAATAATTTCCGTTTTCGATAGGGATGTGTAAAAGGTTTTCAAAATATAATGTTAATATAGTAATGTATTTTAATACTATTATCGATCCAAAACAAGGTCCAAGAGCCACTAGTAGGTAAGTTTTTGTAAGGGTGTCAATGGATTGAGTATGAAGTGCATATGATGATGATATGTAGGAAAGTCAATATTTGGTTTGAAGCAATGTTAGCATTGGATTGATTGGAGAAGAATCCTTTCGTTCTGTTCCACAAATTAACAGTTCTGGGGGAAGAGGATGTCTGATTGGAATTTCGTGGGGAAATAGAACACGTGGGGAATGAATTTGAGTTGAGCCTTCGTACGTGACATGGCGGATCCTAGCTCAAAATGTCTGGACTGGTGGGAATGTAGCTCGTTTGAAAGACTGCAAGAAAAATAGCAAAAGAGTAGCCAGAGATGAGCAACGTTATATTTGTGGAGGGATTGAAATGCGGAGATTAATTTATCATCGCATAAATTTTTAGAATTTTGTCTTGGCAGGAAAGTGAATATAAGGCAGCTCCAGATGACAGCAGCAATACCCCATTTTTGTTCAGAAAAATACAGAATGGCGGAAGTAACCAATGTGAGTTATGCAATTTATAACTAACTGATCAATTAGAATGTTTTCTGTACCCCAGTAGAGTGTGCGAATCTATATCACTAATCCTCACAGTATGTCTCATTAGTTCAAAATTGTGTCAGACTAGGCAGAGGTGAGTAAATCAATATATATATATAGAGAGAGAGAGAGATAGAGAGAGAGACAGACAGACAGACAGACAGACAGAGACAGAGAGAGAGAAATACCTGTCTATATTTCTGAGATGATGTATTATGTACAATGTTTACATTGTTCGGACTCTCTACAATATTTACTATCGTCTTCACCAAATTTGTTGCCATATGTATCACAAGGTTTCGGTCGGTGTAAGCTCCGGCCTTTTTCAGGTATTTGGAATGTCGAACTGAACCCTTTATTTCGCTCGCTGGGGTAGACTGTTCTAGTTCTAGAGAGAGACAAATATACTAAATCGATGTTTACTGGGAGATTGTGTATCAACAAAATTCAGTTTGGGGACAGCTGTCTCAAACTGCATAACAATTCTGATTTTACACATCATTAAAACCTTGACTAAAATCACACAAGACAAACTACTAATTATTGTAGATTCTTAGTGAAATTTTAAAATTGGCGTGTTTTAACTTTCTTTTTCGGATTTAAATGAGAGATTTTATCGGTGAAGTCAGCAACAGACAGGAAACAGGAGAAAATAGATCGCCCATGTTGTGTAGAAGTATGACACATGCGGAGATAGATAGATAGATAGATAGATAGATAGATAGATAGATAGATAGATAGATAGATAGATAATGAACAGACTGAGATAGAAAAATAGATAGATAGACAGATAGACATACAGATAGATAGATAGATAGATAGATAGATAGATAGATAGATAGATAATGATAACTCCTCATCTCAGAAATTCAGACAGAGATCCTTTTCTCTATTTAAGATAACAAAAAGTCCAATTGGATGTGATGCTTTCTCACCAAAAGAAGACTAATTTCTCTATATATTTCTGGGATGAGATATTCTAATTATTTACATTATTTACAAAGTTTGGATTGTTATCCTCGTATTTATTGTGATATTCACGACGATTCGGCCGCTGTACGTTCCGGCCTTCTTCAGGTGAGTTGAATTTCGAACTTGTTATGGTCCGGTTCCTTGTACCACTGTGATGGTCCAAGGGAGAACCAATAAAGAAGAACTCGAACACGAATATGGAATAACACAGATATATTACAAACAGGAATATATACAGAGAAGTAGAAAGTGTTAGTACGAACAATCAGGTTTAGTAGGGAGAACAATGTAGTCTCGACCAGTATCACTCTTCCAATGTCTTGTAGTAATTGTCTGAACGCGACTCTGTTTCGGACAATTCTTGACTCGACTCCTGACTTGACTGACTGACTCGCTCTGACTGACTGACGGACTTCACTCCAGACTTCAGACTGAACGGTATTTAGTCACCCCACCCCCACGAGGGCATCACGTGGCACAAGGCCGGTTTAACGTGGGATCTCGGAGCCAGTGGACTCGGCCAAAAACATGCCATTTGAACCCGTATAAACGGGTTCTGGGTCGGTTTACCTCCCCGAAAGAGACCCCGCCCTTCGGCGTAGCCTCGTTCAGGTTCCTCCCCGCCCGAAGGGGGAGAATTCAACCGATCAGCGGGTCGCTCGACTTCAGACTGAACGGTATTTAGTCTTCCCCCCACGAGGGCATCATGTGGCACAAGGCCGGTTTAACGTGGGATCTCCGAGCCCGTGGGATCTCCGAGCCTTTTGAATCCGTATAAACGGGTTCAGGGTTGTTTTACTTCCCCAAAAGAGACTCCGCCCTTCGGTGTAGCCTCGTTCGGGTTCCTCCCCGCCCGAAGGCAGAGAGTTCAACCGATCAGCCGATCTGCCGGTCGTCCGACTTTAGGCTGAACTCCCTGCTTCCTCTTGAGGCGCAGTATTTATTACGTATGGAATAGTCCATTATGTTATTATGGGTAAGGTCCCCTAACAGAACCGAACACATTATTTCCTCCAACTGAGTAGATTGTTCTAGTTCCTTGTGCCATGGCTCTTCCGGCTGATTCAGTATCAAGTATTTCCCTTTAGGATTTCAACTCTCCAAGTTTTTGTTCACCTCTACTATAGTCAGGTATTGAACTCACAAATCTTTGGGTCAATTCACTGGATTACTTCAACCAACGCTTTCATCTACTGGGCTATGTGTCCTTGTGGACATTCGAAATTCTAATCCCCTGAAGAAGGACTGGGCATATAACGGCCAAAACGTCGTGAATATAACAACAAATATGAGGATAACTGTCCGAACAATGTAAATAGAGTAAATGAATATCGACTTGTTCAAGTTTAAATCATACTCTGTAGCATAAAACACAATCCGATTCAATATTTTATTTTATCCATTTGCGAAATACCAAACGATAAACGACATCCAACAGCAAGGCCTCTGATCAGGTTTTGAGGAGTGTGGAACCAACTCTTAATTCGTGTTGTTCCAAATCTCCCTGTGAATTGTAGCACTTGTTAGGGTCCCAGCTATGGAAATAGTTAACACCCAAAACTTGAGTCAAAACACTATGAAAATTTAAAAATAGGTCTTTATAGTTAAAATATCAGCAATACATGTTTGTATTACTGGTAATATTTTTTTAATTTGATCTTTTAAGTTTTAAAGCTTTTTTGTCAACACTTTCGCCATTATTTTCTCATATATCCTTTATCTTCGATGTACATTCAGACAAGGATTAGGAAGTAGAAATGGCAATGTATATATTCCTACAGTGTTTCCTTTATTTTATTTCTCATTTACTCCTTCTCCCAACATAGAACTTTACATTATGCATTTCATCCCTTCAAACTTGAATAAAATATTTTTTTAGATTCCGACAGGATCACGGGTTTTTACTCACAGAATATGTTTACTGTTAATTCATAACTAAAGAACAACATCATAAAATAAAATTTAAGAATCATTAACAGGTCTAAAGGTTCCATTACTAATTCTAAATACCATGGTCTCATTATGCGTTGTTGCAGTCGTTAACTAACTTGAACAGATGCCTTGTTCTATGACCCATGTATGTGTCTACGCACACGGAAATAAGAGTTATATTTATATCTAAGATGCAACCATGAAGCATCAAACCCAAAATTTAGCAAGACTGATTAAAGTTTGAAAAAAAATCGACAGAAAAAAAAAAACATTATTGATTATGATTGAGTATTTCAAAATGAACGCTTTTCTTCATTTCTTTTGAAAGCAGAAAGAATGGAGATTGGATAGATACAAGTTATCTCATACTTGTCAGATTTTTTGTCAGATTGATAAACTTGTATTGAAGCGGTTCATTGACGTTATAAAAGTTTATATACTTATATTTAAAAAAAAAAAATGCCTGCATTTTTGTAGCTATTCTCACAAAAATAAGTTCAGGTTTATTTTTTACACGAGTGCTTTCAAATTGTCGCACATATACTCACACATTCACACACACACACACACACACACACACACACATATATATATATATATATATATATATATATATATATATATATATATATATATATATTAAAACAGGCATACAGAGAGAGAATAAGTGTACACAAAACATGAAAATATAAATATATGCATATAAGGCAATAGTATTTTTCTCAACAGTCTCCACCCGATGGGTAGCAACTTTTTGCTAGTGTTCTTTTTTCAATGCACACTTGCAACATTATATTATAGACTGTTAATAATAAAACAATAGATAGATAGATAGATAGATAGATAGATAGATAGATAGATAGATAGTTGCAAGTGATAAAGCGAGAGGGGTTAAATGATATAAATAAAGAACTGAAGAATGTTAGTGATAGTGAGTGAACATTCATAGATTTATAGATAAAGAGATAGATAAAAAAAGTAGATAAAATTCAGAGAAACTCCTGCGTTGCGTGTCATAAATCAAATCATCCTAACTTGTCAAAAAATAAATAAATACGTATATGAAAGAGACAGGATCGAAAAAAAATGGATTTCTTTTTTTTTGTTTTGTAATGAAGAACTATAAACCTGTGTTCTGTCAAGAAATTTTTTTAAAGTTTTTCTTGAAAGAAAATCTTCAATTTGTGAAATTCATTTTCCCTTATTCTAAAATGCCTTTTTCTGTTATGTTCCTTCATCTTTTCTTCTCTCTTTTTTGTTTCATTGCTCTTGCCTTTCTGCTTTGCTGCTACTGTTTTTGTTTTGTTTTTGCTCTTTCATTAATACTTTCTTATGTTTACATTTTATTTTTATTTTTTAAGCAAAATTCAGTAGATATAGATATAACCAATATATATTAGATGTTGTTTTCCATGTTTAAAACAACGTCTCCTCCAGGGCCTTTGCATTAAATTAAACTGTTCATATTTCCGCCTCAGTGTATTTTTAGTGCATTTTTATTCTGTCATTATTTCATTTGTTTATAAGATCAAAAGTCAATTCTACACCACCTCCCATGACCACTCACATTCATTGGATTCCTTTTCCATTACTTTGTATCAGCTGAGATCATATTCAATGTTATCTTGCACTCTGACATTTTTATTTGCATACTCTATATTTCTACCACTTTTTATCATGATATGATTAGTTTTGATATTTAGAATATAGGCTGTTATAACCAGTTACTATCTTTCTCTTTTTCGATATACTCCGTGAAGCCATATTGTCTACAGTTTTTTGTCTTAAATTTTAATTTGTTTACAATTCTATTTTATCTTTCTAGATTTTTCTCTGATTTTTCCTATTGTTGTCAGTTTTCTATCATTTTCTCTACATAATAACTCGTTAACAACCAGTTTTTATTACTGTCATAACTATCTTCAATGATGAAAATCTCTCAACTCCTTTCTTTTTCTTTATACAAATCCTGCCAAATCTTGTTTCTCGATCGTGAGTCCCATAACTCATTAGCATCGGAGGGCCATTCCCTGTGCTGTAGCTGCTCTAGAAGTGGTGTGTTTTGGTTAAGATAGCTTGACGATACGGAACACTCTCCAGGCAGAATTTTTCTTCTCCTAGATCGGTTTATTCTTGACCACCGTATCGTACGATCCTCTCAGGTGTACCGTGATTTATTCTCATCTCATACATATACGCCCAACTGAAGAAGAAATGAGGATCTGCTTATCTCACATTCGACCAAACATAGAATAAATCGCGAAAAAAACACCAGACACAGGTTTCGCACTAAATAATCTGCACAAATAGCTGAATAGAAACATTGAAATAAAATAAGTTCATAATTGTGTGTATGTGTGTGTGTGCTTTTTTTTAATCTATGGTTTTTATTTCATAATATTTAAATGTATACCATTTAAAAATTTGCTAAGTGTGCCGTGATATTTTCATTTGCTCCTAAGTATGCCGTTATTTAAAAGGTTGAGAAACACTGGTGTAGGAAATGACCCTGATGCATAAACATGACAAGAAAAGATCTGTAATGCTTGGTCTTTTTAATATGTTAGAGACATCACATCAGATTGGTTGGTATCACTGTGGATGAAATGACAATATTTATTTTCAGTGATCCAGAATTCTCGTCATTATTTTGTTGATTTCATTAATTCGGTATTTTCATCTTTTTCTGATATTTCTCTATTTCATTCAAATGTTTCATTTATTTCGCTGTCATTTAGATTAGTAATACAATACTCGTTAAGAATGTATAAAGGTAGTATCGAGTGGTTTTAATGGCGGTTAAGTGACAGCCATCATCATCATGATAACTGTACCTTTTATGTTAGCGAAGAGAGAGTTCGGATTTACAGGTAATGATAATGAAAATTTGATCATGTTGAAACACCGATTCAAGTAAGATCACAGAAACGCAACGAGGAATCTTACCAGTCCCTTAATGGGTAACTACTCGGGAAAACTCGGTGCTGTAATCTTGGATTACATGTATTTGGAAGTCTGAGTGTCGAGTTTCAATTCCAGACAGGTTCGTTATATTCATTTACGCTTAAATCCACTTGGGAAATGTGTGAATCCATCTCTTTTTCCCCGAGTGATAAGAAGACGTGTGTCAATAAATCATTAGTATCTCTAGAATAATTTTTACAGTCTGAACATATTTTCTATATCTAAATTATTTGCAAGAGGTTGATAAGCCGTAAAAAACAATCAATCAATAAAGAAACAACCAACACAGTGTCTGACTCAACCTAGGTAGTGAGGACATTCATCACATACAAACGAAAGATTCATTTTGTTTTATTCATACTGGAAAATTTTTGGAAATAGATTCAATTTTCTTTTTAAGCTCTGATCCAGAGAGAGAGAGAGAGAGAGAGAGAGAAAGATAGAGAGAGAGAGAAAGATAGAGAGAGAGTGTGTGTATGCGATTGCTAATTTTGACATAAATCTTTTTTTTAAATTAGGCATACAGGCATATCAATAGTAGATAGGTTCGCCTATCTACCGGTTCACATGCACACACACAACACACACACACACATATATATATATATATATATATATATATATATATATATATATATATATATATATATATATATATTTTTGTTTATTTTTCTTGTCTCCTTGAAGTGATCAATCAGTATACATCCCATAATCGATATCACTTTCTCCCCTTTTCATGATTCTTACGTATCGGATTTGTCCGAAAAGTTAATTACTTTTAAACGTGTTAAAGTAAAATAATACAACTAAGCCACATATCCGCTGAAAAATCCTTAAATTCCCCTCGGATAATCAGAAAGATTTATGGCCGTCCATAAACTTCATTACAAATATAGAAATGCATTAATCTTTTCAAAGATTGAACAAAAAATCTAATACCCTAAAGAACATAAAATTTAACATTAGAAATAATGAAATACACTCTCTATTGTTTGTCTATCTATTCCTTCAATATATTTGACGCATTGTTCGTTTTGTTTCACACTCAAATGAACACACACACAGGTATATATATATATATATATATATATATATATATATATATATAAACACACATCAAGAAGGAAAAACTGTTGTGGATTCCGAGATGAATTCGGTCTCCAATGAAGAACAAACGCAATAATTAAATATAAGAAATAAAATGTATTTACACAATCATACAAAGGGTAATACTGTTAGTAAATGCAGGAACACGGCTAGTAGCAAATACAGATAGATATATACAGTCTCGAAGTAGGACTTCCTTAGAGTCTACGTGCTTGTAACTGACTTTTACCAGAGGCTACCTCACACTATCTCCGTTCGTATATTCTCTCTCTCTCTCTTTCCGACTACCCTCTCTGACTGTCTAGCTCTGGGTATTTAACGGCAGCCGTCCAAGTAACACTGGTAGAGTCCACATATGAAAAAGGGGAGGACCCCATACAACCCCCCTCCTTAGATCCCTTTTTGGGGGGAGTTAATATTTTTGTCTCTTTCTGCTTCTCGTCTTATCTCTAGCAACGTTACAGGTAGTTCCTTTATTGTATTGCATAATACCTTACTGATTTCATCTTCAGCTTGTAATGCCGCAATTACCGAATCTTCTAACGGTTCGCCTTTCGCAGGTATTAATCGCGATAGTCCATCAGCGTGTCCTATTTTCTTTGATGGTAAGAACACAAGTTTGAAATTGTAATTTAGTAACACAGTTCCCCATCTTAAAAGTCTGTTCGCTGTATAGACTGGTAGGCCTTTTTTTGAACCGAAAATCGTAAGAAGTGGTTTGTGGTCCGTTTGGAATGTGAACTCTCTCCCATAAATATATCTGAGTTACTGCAAAAAGTATGCCCAATGCCTTTTTTTCGATCTGTGAATAGTTTCTCTCCGCCGGTAATAATGATCTAGATGTGTGTGCAACGGGTTTGTTTGTACCGTTCCGCATCATTCCGTAAAATACACACACCTACCCCATGTGAGCTTGCGTCACTTGTAATAATGATTTCGAGTTCGGGATCGAAATGTGTCAATGTTAATTATGAAGTTAATTTTTGTATTATTTCCTTGAATGCTTTTTTACAGTGCTCTGTCCAATTCCAATTATGCTCCTTTTTTAGTAACTCATTTAGTGGAGCCCTCAGTTTATGCATATTATCAATAAATTCGCCATAGTAGTTAGCTAGGCCCAGGAAACTTTGTAATTCTGCAATATTTTTTGGTTCCGGCATATTTTTAATTGCCGATGCCCTCTCTGGGTCCGGTTTCCTGCCATTTTCATTCATCATCTGACCTAAATATTTAATTTCATTTAGGAAAAAATCACACTTTTCTCCTTTTACTTTGAAGCCGAAGTCCTGAAGTCTTCTAAAAACTTCTTTTATGTATGATGTGTGCTCTTCAACATTGTCGCTCTTGATTAGAATACCATCCAGATAAGCGGTCGCGAAATTCTGGCCCGTGAGCATTGTGTCCATCGTTTGCTGAAAAATTACAGGTGCAACTTTTATTCCGAATGGTAGTCTGTTGAATTTGTACAACCCTTTGTGCGTATTAATGCAAAGGATTTTCGTACTCTCTTGTACTGGGATTTGTAGATAAGCCTCACTAAGATCTATTTTTGAAAATATCTTACCGCCGTTGAGCTTTGTAAATATCTCCTCTGGGCTCGGTAGTGGGTAATGATGGTCTTTCATTGCCTTGTTGAGTCCCGTCGAAAAATCTGAGCATACGCGAATTTCTCCTGACTTCTTTTTTACATAAACCACCGGCGCTGCCCACTCGCTAAACTCTGTTTTTGATAGAATCCCAGTTTGTTCAAGTCTCTCCAATTCTTTGTCTATTTTTTTATAGTAGCGAATGGTACATTTCGCTTCTTTTTAAAAATTGGTTGGACGTTTTCTTTTAATTCTATTTTGACCTTAAATTTGTTGCATTGTCCCAACCCGCTTGAAAATACCTCAGGAAATTGATTATATAATTCCTCTTTCACTTTTATAGTATCTGATGGTTCAACCCCTAACTTTTTTGCAAAATGAGTTGATAGGTAGGTCTCAAACGTTGAACTTCTGCATCCAGTTGATACCTACTAGATTTTCAGTATCTTTCATGACGTATATCTTAAGTTTTTTGTTTTGCCGTGAAATTTAACATTCACGATTATTTCTCCCTCAAATTTTATTCGTTTGCCTGTAACCGATTTGGCAATTTTTGGGGTGTGTAACATGGTAGGTCTGTTGAGTTTTTTCCGTGTCTGTAAGTTGATTATCGTGAGGTCGGAACCCGAATCCAGTTGTAATTTAATCTTTTTATTTAACATTTCTAGTTCCACATCTTTTCTTACGTTGTTGTTGTCATCGTTATGCATCCTTGTGACTCTTATTCTATTAGTATCTTTTCTATTTCTACACTGGGATGTCTTGTGGCCCTTTTTTCCACACTCAAGACAGTTTTTATATCTGAAGTGGCAATCCTTGTTCCAATGTAATCCTCCACATCGATAACATGCTGATGGAGGGGGCTTATATTTGTTTCGATATTCGTCATAATTTGTCTTGTATTTTGCACTTTTTAGTTTTCTTTCCGGGGAGGGTGAAGAACGTAGACTTTTGTTTAACTTACGTATATGCGAAACAGCTGATTCTTCAATGTCCTTTCCGTCTTTCTTTATACTTAAATATCTCTGGCAATATTCCGATAATGACTGTAATGTTAGACCCAGTTCATTTTGTAATTTTGCAAGCATTCTTCTGCGCTTTTCGCTATCTTTTGTAGAAACTAACCCTTAAACAAAGATGAGACATTTGAAATTGTCCGAGGTTAATTCCGCTAGTTTGAAGTCGTCACAGTGTTTATTTACGATTGCGGCAAACGTGGAATAATGCTCATTATCGCCCTTTACCAGATTAAGGCATTTCCTCCGCCTATGGAAGAGTGATGTTTTGGGGCTGAAGAGTTCTTTAAGACATGTCACTGCTTCGTCAAATGTTAATTCTTTCGTCTTTCTTGTCAAGATATAATCCACGAACTTTGTATATTCTTCAGTTCCTAATTTTCTAAGTAATAGACGTAGCTTTTTTGCTTCTGTCCAATTTTGACAGTCTATGTTAAAGATGTCTTCATGTCTTCTGAAGTAATCTCCAAACGTTTTGTCCTCATCTAGGGAATATTTGAAAATCTCTATGTTATTCCACACTGCGTCTTGCTAAAATGTTGCTTCTTTTTCAATATCTAATTGCTTGTTGCCCGCTACTTTCAATATTACTTCCTGGAGCTCTGTTTGTCTATCTTGATTTTCCTTTTGCGTTTTTAATAATTGCTTTTGCCATTTTTCTTCCATTCGTTCTTGTAGCTGTAATTGTTGATCATTTTGGTATTTTTGCATTTGTAATTGTTGCTCATTTTGGTGTTTTATCAGTTTTACCAAAATATTTTTAAAATCTTCCATGATAACTCAATTTTATGTATTTTTACCCCTCGTAATTGTTTGTCGGTAATTTGTTGTAGACGATGAGGGAAGGATTTTTCTATTTCTTCTTTTCGTGTGAGTTCGAGTCGGTCGAAGCCAATTTGCTTGTTGGACGACAAGGGAAGATTTTTCTTTTGCTGATTTTTTTTTCTTTTCTGCTTGGGTTCGAAACTTCGTCGCCAAGTTGTTTGTTGTAAGATGAGGGAATATTTTTCTTTTGTTGATTTGTTTCCCGCGTGTGTTCGAATCTTCGTCGCCAAGTTGTTGTCGATTCCGAGATGAATTCAGTCTCAAATGAAGAACAAACGCAATAATTAAATATAAGAAATAAAATGTATTTACACAATCATACAAAGGGTAATACTGTTAGTAAATCCAGGAACACGGTTAGTAGCAAATACAGATAGATATATACAGTCACGAAGTAGGACTTCCTTAGAGTCTACGAGCTTGTAACTGACTTCTACAAGAGGCTACCTCACACTCTCTCCTCTCTCTTCGTATCTCTCTCTTTCTCTCTCTCTCTCTCTCTCTCTCTCTGTATATCCTCTCTCACTGACTGTCTAACTCTCTGGGTATTTAACGGCAGCACCCAAGTAACCCTGGTAGAGTCCACTTATATGAAAAGGGGAGGACCCCATAACAAAAACTTATTACATCATCAAAGAATTCGGTAATAAATTTATTTCGACTGATAAAATTCATATTACTCTGTATATAAATACAATGAACTATTTTATGGATCTATCATTTTGATATTTTATGGTAAAATATCTACTTGGATTATCGGATTTGATGATATCTATCTATTTGTCTCTCTCTGTATCGCTCTCTCTCTCTCTGTATATATATATATATATATATGTATAGCACAATTAGGTCTCATTTTATACACACATGGAAACCAACCAAACTCCATGCTAGTAGAAAATAACATTATAATAACCTCATCCACATGTAAAAATAAAGATTAAAAATTATGGAAGCACTAATAATTAAAAAAAACAAAAAGCCAGTACTCACTACAATTAACTATGGACAGGGCCACAAAATTCTGGCTGTGTTTGAACAATAAGGCATTCCTGTAACTTCTACATATATGACAAAATACACATTTATTTAATACACATTTATTTAATAGGAAAAAATAAAAACTGTCATTGATAATAAAGAAAAAAATAGCCGAAAGCGCCCGGATATGCAAAACGTTTTGTATAGTTTTTACACACTTTCTGTCCAGAATAGAAAACACTTGTTCGAACTCAAGAAAAATGAAATAAAAACTTTAATCGCAGTACTTTGTCCGGCATCTTAAACGAAACATGTATAAAAGAGGGATTGCTGTCCAAATACACAATATATATATATATATATATATATATATATATATATTAAAATATGTTTGAAACAGTACAAAAGCGTATTAAGGCATTAAAACAAAAAATTTTATATTGTAGGCCATGATAGATTTAAAAACAAAACACACACCAGTCGACCGGTTTCGTCATTCATGTTATCCATGACAGACTTTTTTCTTTTTTTTTTTCTTTTCCTCATAATCTTAGTTCCCCGTTTAAAGTTCTGATGAGAGGGGACGAAACCGTCCGACTGGTGTGTGTTTTGTTTTAAATCTATCATGGTCTACAATATAAAATTTCTTGTTTTTAATGCCTTAATATATATATATATATATATATATATATATATATATATATATATATATATATATAATTGCCATCATCCACTCTGGTCCCAGAGTTTTGACAAATTTCTATTTTCAACATCCTTCTATAAAGAGTGTCCCTGTGCTATAATTTGCCATCACAAACCATTCGTTTTCATCTTTCTAACTTCCGTCTTGCATTTTCAAACTTAATCTGCTATCCATTTGAAAACAATCAAATGATCTATTATGCTATCTATTATCTTTTCGTTCTAGACATCTTAACTGCCTCGATTTTGTAGTTTAATTATTTTCATGTTATCTTTTATCTTTTCCTCCGTCAATCGCTGTTTTCATTTCTTAGCTTTATAAACAGTACTTCTGTTTCCATTGACCTGTGTGTTTCAGTGTTCATTTTCAAGATATATCTCCATATTCATAACTTATAGCTGTTCTTCGTAAATTGCATTATGCATTTATTAGATAATTTATATATTAAGCATATTTACAATTTGCTTATCATAATGGTTCTATTTCTTTAAATGATTTCCGACTTAACGTTTATTTAATTTTCGTATTTAGTCATCTATCTTGAGTTGATGTGTTCATACTTTCAGTTTTTCATTTGCTGTTCTTACCATCCTTTCTCGTAGTATTAATTGAATATTTTGAATTGAACTTAATTTGTAACTATAATTTGAGATATTTTCCATTTACTCCAGTATTTCTTCCATTTTCTCATATGTTTCTATTATAAGCAGAGAGTTACCAGAAAACCGTTGATGCTTCGTAGTTTCCCCTCTCCATATTTAATTCCATTTCTTCTTCGTTCATTTTTCGGAAGTTACTCTAAAAATATACTGAAAATAAACTAGAATAAATCTTACCCTTTGTATAACTCTTTTTCTAGTCTCCATTTGTTTTTCTATAGTCGAATTCGTTCAGCAATTTGATCTTATATATTCGTAAAAGCTTTTAAATAATTTTCTTTATTACCGATAATAGTGAATTAAAACTACCGGGTTTTCTACGGATTCAAATTCCTTTTCAACTTCTACTAAAGTGTTTTGTATTACATTGTTTTTTTTTTTGTTTTTGATTCTGTGATTTTTGTCTTTTTGATGAGTTATTTTAATTTTTGTAGGTTTGTATTCTTGAGTAGCCATTCACAAAACCGTGAAAGATTTTCATCTGATATATTTATTATTACTTTTGAAATTACTTTATATATATTTGATGGTAAAGTGACAGGCTAATAACCCATAATTTTAACCCATAAGTATTATTCTATATTTTCCTATTTCCAATATAATTTGATTTAATTTCTGCAAAAAATAGAAGCGATTTCATCTAATTTACACGATTTATCACAATCTTCGACTACTGATTCTGAATAAATAAAAAATAGTTACAGCATTAGTATTATTTTATTGGTTACTTCTGTATTTTATCTGAAACAAATAAAACATATATGTAATTTTTTTTTGTATAGGACTTCAGAGGGCCATAATATTAATTAAGAATTTACAAGCCATACTTCGTCCGTGTGAAACGCAGTATGATTTGTGAAGCTCAAATTATGAAATGTATATGCGTTTTATATGCTGCAAAATACATTAAAATGGGAGAAGTTACTAAAAACAAACGGTACTCCTGAGTATGGCGATAAACTACATCCGGCTGCAAGGCCTTTGCTCAGGATATTGAAGGTTTTGAAGAGCGTAAGACCGTCTCTTAATTGCGGTTGTTCCCAAGTCCACCCTGACCCGGTGAAGTAGCAACTTTTACGGTCGCAGGTATAAATAAATAGTGAACCCTCAAACATAAACAAAGCCATGAAAGTATAAAAATATATTTTTTGTTGTAAAAATACTAACAATACATTTTTCTAAACAAAAGAATTACCAATAATACCTATTTATAGTAAAATTATCAACGATACGTTTTCTCTGTAGGTGAAGGCATACAAATGCGTTCCAAATATTTAGATTTCGGTATTAACCGATAAAGGTGTTGATATGCCGCTAAACAAAACCAACCAACCAACATGAAAGAATGCTTTCCTGACATTAATCCATATAATAACCTACAATTTCTTAAATCAAACTGTATTCCAAAATAAAACTTCAAACAAAACTACTAGATATAATATATAACACTGCCTTGAGTAATTATGTCTGTACAAAGATGTATCTCTATCTATAAAAGGCAGGATGTGTGTGTGTGTAACGAATGCACGGCCGCAATTTTCGACGGATTTGCACCAAAATTTACATGCACATCCTCCAAGTTAGTGAGAAGGCCTAGATCAACTCCCATCGATAGTGGAAATAATCGATTTTTTCATGCTTCTACGGCAGTTTTCATATAGTTTCCGGCCATTTTGTACTAGTCAGAGTGAGAGCCAATAGTTGACTGCCCCGAATAGGCAGGAAGATTCTATTGGCCAGCGTGAGAGCCAACAGCTGACTGACACGAATGTTAACTAGCATGCTAGCATGCAAAAAGAAATCGATAGCTGCATTCGTCACAAGTGGGAATAATTTAAATCTGCATTGCACTTTACTCCAATTGGCTCATTCGCTTGCTTAAACTCAACGTTGATTCTGATTCTGCAGAACTGGGTTGGATGTGAAAAAGTATTTGTTGTTGACATTCTTTTTTCATTCGATTTTTCCAGTTACGAGTCCTTTTTTAATAGTTTTGTGTTCATTTTGTTTAGTTCTTTTTTCGTAACTGATTTAATGTTTAGTATAGAGCTTAGAAAGAATTTGCAGTGTGAGATAGGCAAGAAGTAAGGCATGTAGTAACATTAGCACGGCAAAGGGCACTCCTTTAAAGGCAAAGAAGGGCAAAAATATTTTAAGTCAAGTGATAGCGATTGCTGTATGAGTCGTACGATTTTTGAATCAAGCACGGGCAACGCCGGGCTATGCTGCTAGTATTTACAAAAGCTGAGTATCATCTACCATATGTTGTCAAATCAGAATGACATGTTTGCATTACTTCAAAACTCTCAAGAACATAAAGTTTCGCCATTACATTACCGATATGTTGTTGATATGCCATTAAACAAATAAAACAATAATCATTCATTAAACAAAAAGAAACAGAAAGGAAATAAAAAAGAAAATCTGAAATAAGGAAGCAAGGATGAAATTAAAAATGAAAGAAAGACAGGGGGATTTATGAGAGAAAAATCATGAGGAAAAAATAGAACAATATTTACATTGTTCCGACTGTTGTCATCTTTGATGTCATATTCACAACGTTTCGGCTGTTGTACGCTCCGGCTTTCTTCAAGTGTCCTTAGGGACAAAAAGTAGTGTTCCCCAATTGAAAAGAGCATTGGTTGAAACAATCTAGTGAGTTGACCCAAAGAGTTATGAATTCAGTACCTAGAGACAGCAGGGGTAAACAAAATATGGAGTTGAGATATTAAGAGGGAATCAACTAAAACTGAGATATCCAGAGAAAGAATGGTACGTGGAACTAAGACAATCTACCCTGGTGGACGAAAAAAATGATTCGGTTCGAAATTCCAACATATGTCAACTGACGTAGGTTGAAGCACACCGGTCGAAACGTAGTAAATAGGACTTTAAAGATGAGGACAATAATCCGAACAATGTAAATAGTGTAAATACTTACAATAACTCATCAAAGAAATATAGACAGATCCTGAGAATGGTCGGAGCGTACAACGCCTGAAACGTTGTGAATATGACATTAAAGATGAGGACAATAGTAAAAAAAAAATGTAAATAGTGTAAATAGTTACAATACGTCATCAGAGAAATATAAACATATCCTGAGAATGGTCGGAGCGTACAATGGCTGAAACGTCGTCAATATGACATTAAAGATGAGGACAACAGTTCGAAAAATGTAAATAGTGTAAATAGTTACAATACGTCATCAGAGAAATATAGACTGATCCTGAGAATGGTCGGAGCGTACAACGGCTGAAACGCCGTGAATATGTCATTAAAGATGAGGACAATAGTCCGAAAAAATGTAAATAGTGTAAATAGTTACAATACGTCATCAGAGAAATATAGGCTGATCCTGAGAATGGTCGGAGCGTACAATGGCTGAAACGCCGTGAATATAACATTAAAGATAAGGACAATAGTCTGAACAATGTAAATAGTGTAAATAGTCAAAACAAAATACTTCATCAGAGAAACATAAACATATCCTGATAATGGTCGGAACGTACAACGGCGTGAAACGGCTGAAAAATGTAAATAGTGTAAATAGTTAGAATAGCACATCTCAGAATTGTAATTAGAAAAAGAAAGAATTATGCGGCGACAATACTCATCTCTAGATATGTCAATACTAACATTAGCATTTTAAAATGCCTTAATAATAACAGTTCAAAACATGAAAAATGTTAACAACGGTGAAGATTTTATTGTTATTTCTTTTCTTTTTTTATTTAGATATATTTTCATTTTTCATTTTCACACATGCATACACGCACGTATATATACATATATTTGTGTGTGTGTATCTATGTATGTGTCTGTTTTATAACAGATTTAATTATTTCTATTTCATTTCATTGTTGTTGTTTTTATATAAAAACGAACAATAAATAACTAAAGAAAAACTGTATTTAATGTCTTCGGAAACCACATTTCTTATCGGTGCAGTTTTTTAACACAGCCACTTCAGGGCAATCTCAAGGAATCTTATTAATTTTCATTTCCTCGTTCTTAGGAGGCGGTGAGGGTTAGACGAACGATAGCAGTAATTAAAATCCGTGGCCAAAAGAAAGGAAAGGTAAAATAAAGAAAACAACAAAAGAAAAAGAAATAAGAAAAACAATTGACATGGAGACAAAGGAATCAGAAATGGCACATCTAACCACACGCTTCTTGCATCCCACAACCGCAACCAATTTCTTAAACAGCAAAGACCTAACCACACACTTATACGCTTGACTGAGCCTTGTAGAGATGATGACGAACATAATAATATCAATGCTAGAAGTTTAAAGTCATAATAACACAAGAAGTAATTTTGTTTTAACAAAATCATTTCAGAGGCCCTATATTATGAACTACATCAAACATCTTTAATTTGTTACTGACATTAGCGTCGTTATTATTATAATTACTAGCGGTTTACGGCAAGCATTTATTAAAGAAAAAGACTCACATACAAATAATAATTCACTTTAATCTTTACACTGACAGCGATGCTGTCAATTCCTCCAGAAAGTAAGATTGAGATAAATGAAAAGATTTAAAATGAGGATATATATCTGGTGGTAAGAAAACACATTTAAAGATTAAATACTGAATATCATGATACTTTTTTCATCGCACACACGCGCGCGCACGCACACACACATAATATATATATATATATATATATATATATATATATATATATATATATATATATATATATATATATATATAGGTATTAATGTATAAATCAAATAATGAGATATTAGCAACCGTATATACATGCGTTATCGTGTATAGAAAGGTAAGCGAATAAATATTGGGTTGTCCAGAAAGTTCATATAGACTTTAAATCTTTCATATCCCAACCCGTTAGAACACGTCGAATGTATCGACATATATAATCTGCTTACATTTCCGATTAGGGCACATTTCAAACTAGCTCTTGAGAAAGAAAGTTTAAAATTACTTAATTCGAGTCAATTTTGCATCCCTACAAAATGAAGAATATGGAAGATTATAAGATGCATTTTAGACACTTGATGGCTTTTTTTAACGTAAAAGTAAAAATGCCTTGCAAAACAAAAAGAAAGATATGTACTGTGGACAGTGAATGTGCTTTAGCTGACAGAACTGTACAAAAATGTTTCGCTAAGTTTATAGTTGGTGATTGTAGCCTTATTGATGAAGAATGCTCAGGCTAACCCCACACTACAGATGACAGCCAAATGAAGACATTGGTTGAGAATAACCCGCTTTACACAACATGCGAATTGGCGGAAACACTAAATTTATCAAAATCAACCATCCACGAGCACTTAGTGAAACTTAGGTACTCAAATCGCTAAGATGTTTGGGCACCATATAATCTGAGTAAAAAGAATCTTTAGGATCGCATTTCATCCTTGAGTTGCAGTATAAACGCAATGAAAATGCACCCTTTTTTATTAAATTGTGACGGGTGATGAAAAATGGATCGTTTACATTAATGTTCAGCGAAAACGATGGGGTAAGAGACATGAGCCAAATTTAGCCACCCCAAAAATAGGTCTTCATCCTAAGAAAGTTATGCTGTGCAACTGGTGGGATTGGAAAGGGATCCTGTACTATAAGCTTCTGCCATGTAACCAGTCAATTAATTCTGAAAAGTGCTGCTTATAACTGGATGAATTAAAAGGCAGCAATTCAAGGAAAACGCCCAAAATTGGCGAACAAGAAAGGTGTTGTCTTCAATCAGGATAGTGCCAGACCCCACATTTCTTTTGCAACCAGGCAAAAATTGTTGCAGGTATTCACTAGAAATTGCTCCTTCAGATTTCCATTTATTCAGGTCCTTGCAAAATAATCTAAATGGTAAACATTTTAATTCTTTGGATGACATAAAAATCACCTTCATGAATTCTTTATCGATAAACCACCAAAATACTGCCAAGATTGAATCTTTAGGTTGAAAGAAAAATAGAGAAAGATTGTGAAAAAAAAATGGTTAATATATAGTTGAATAAATATTTAATGGCATAATTTCGATTTGCGTTTTGATTTCCCCTAAAGATCGGCATGAACTTACCGAACAACCCAATATTTACTCAATTTTATATAAGGTGTATACAAAATATTGCTCAATGCGGTTAGACAGAGCTAAGAAATATATATTAATATATATACATATCCCTACATTCGAAGTGCAACATAATGTTTCATTGTTCTACCAACTCATCAGTCAAGAATTATAATTCGTGCCTGATGAGTTGGTAGACCAACGAAAGTTGTCACCGTCTGTGAGAAAAAGATCACTATGACACAATTCACTCCGCCAGAAATTTGGAAACGACATGCAGTACTGCTTAGCATACGTACCGGAAGCTCTAATACAAACATTGGAGAGTGTTTGGGTGTCAATCTGAGGACAGTACAGAGTCTTATGATGATTATGAAGGTACGGTAGCTCGGAATATTCTCTCTGATCGTTCTGATAAGAAAAGAACTCCAGATTCTTTTGGTGATTCAACACGGAGGCCTGCATAAATTGCCTAGAGGAGGTAATGTTGTCCTGGGTCAAGATCCTAGGTTTGATAACAGGACTACACAACTAGGAGAAACCAGTCATAGCTTTCAGATTATTTTTGCGACCATGTCACCCTTTACATCTGCCCAGCTAACACCCTAGACTGAAATTTCTTGGGTATTATGTGTGTGGCGCAAAAAACTCCTTGTAACACCACAGATGAATTGAAGGCAAGGATTATAGCTGCATTCACTAACTTAAACAAGGAGACCGCCCAGAAGAGTTGCAGGAGTTTCCGAAGTTGTCTGGAGGCCGTGGTTGAAGTCAATGGCGATTTTATTGAATAAATTTACTATTTCTTATTTCAAAATATGTTTGTGTAATTTTCATAAATATATCTGTTAAAATGAGTTGTCACTGTTATCTTATTTTTTTGCATAATTTAGACGACAATTCATCTATTGCACCTTGTGTTTACACACATACACATACACACACACACATATATATATATATATATATATATATATATATATATATATATATATATATATATATGTACTTGAAATATTTCCAAAGTGTATATGTGAAGGACAAAATAAGTAAAAAAAAAACAAGAGGAAAAAGTATTCTTAGCCGACATGTTTCATCCTATAAGGAACTTCATCAAGACAAATGGAAGGATTTATTTTTCGGTTTCACAAGAGTAATGATGACAGTGGTTTATCAAATCTTTTAACTTTGAAAATTTCATTAATATTCATCAGTTGCTTGAAACGCCATTCCATCATGTGGAGGATATATGTAGCATAATGTCCGGATAGACAAAAGCCAGTAATATTCAAGCATGGAAATGTGTGCTGTACGTCTTCAAAAACTTGAGATAATTGATTTAATGATTTTCATTTGGTTTTTAACAGTTAACGATTTTGTGCCCGTATATGTTATCTTCCGTGTCGTAGAATATTTTTCCTGATATATATATATATAACACATAAAATACATCCCTGTTCTTGTCATCCCATGTCTGCCTTCGCATTTTTTAAAATCATTTCTTGGCTTTGTTTACATTATCATTATTATTTATTAATTTATTAATTGGATATATACAGAAATAATAAGTACTGGCTTACAATGTATATTTAAGAATAAGCAAGTTTGCTTAATAATCCAACAGCTTTCTTCTTTAAGCTATTTGCAGTAATATTATCGACTGAATGATTGCAATTATATCTTTGATTTCCAACTTCTACTACTACATTTCTCAGCACTTCAAGACCGTTTTCCATGCGATTGATATTTATTTACCTGTGACGTGAACAGGTAAATAAATAGTAATTGCACGAGGTCCTGTTACTTTACCATTGTTTTTCTTTCTTCTTCATCTTCCAGTCTGCTGACTCAGCAATGTCTTCGAACTGGCAGATCGGCGTTTCCTTCTTTGATGATTGTTAATGGTGGTTATCTATGATTCTTTTTGGCTTTGTGAAAGTGGTTAGTTGATCTGGTTATATAGAAAAATATCTTTAGTTTTTTTTTTCTTTTTCCTTTTGTTCGTACTGATAACATGTTTTATTACTGTTTATCATCCTTAGGATTTCTCATTGGCAGGGTCTAGTGACATCTTGTCTCGAAGTGCTTTTGTTGACTTGTTGATTTTAGTTGAATCGTCGCTTGAATATTTTCAGTTTTTCCTCAGAACTACAACACGATCCTTTATTGCCAAGTCCCCAGGAATGTTCCAAGTAATCCAATAATGATGGCGACAATATATATCCCTTCATATCATATTTTACATTTTAAAATTCTCTGACAATATTTTATAGATTTTCACTTTATTTCGGTTTCAATCTGTGTTTTTTTCTGTCACGGTGACATTAACAATGTATTAGTCTCTCTTCTCGTTTTATTTTCTTTTTATAACGACTAGAGCTGTTTCTCCGACATACAGGATAGGGTCCTTTTTAAATACGCTTATCCAAATAATAATAATAATAACAACAACAACAATAATGATAATAATAATAGTACATATATTAGTCAAGACGCCGCGCTTTCAATCCCCCACGTAAAGAGAAATTGTGGGAAGATACGCCACTCCAAGTTGTACAGAATGATGAGGTTACCACACTTTAGAATTTCAGACTAAGAGGGAAATGTAGGTAAATCGTCCAGATATAATTATATTGAAAAACATATCTTTTGATAGACGTTGCTAGATTAACAAATAAGAATCTTTGAAAGTGTTTGAGAAACTAAGTAAATACAAAAAACTCGCGAAGAATTTATTAGAATATGGCATCTGTAGAGAGCATAATTACCTGTTTGTTTTTGGAATTGTGGCAATGATATTCAAAAGAACAAAAAAATATGGGGTTCATATATTTGGTATCTCTAAAATATGTGAATAGATAAGCCGTAACTCATAGACAACTCTAACATCATATTTCTCTTTGAGTCATTTTAGTGCAAAAATCTTGTCTCTTGAAATCTCTGCTTGCAACTTGAAGCAACTCGCAATACACAAAGCAAAAACAAAATATATTAATAATATTAATAATACAAGATATTTTTTTTAATTTATGCAACTATTTATATGATATTAGAAACGTGATAGATAATATTAGATTTGCTCGTGGCTGTATGGTGAGAACCTCGATCTTCCAACTGGGATCGAACTTGACGATTTGTCAAGAATGTGACTTCGGGATAATATAGAACTTGAGAAACGAAATCAGTTCATGGCTATATTGTGAACTCCGTGAAAGCCATATCGATCTGTGAGCGCAGATTGACTTAACTATTGATCACGCCAGATTGTATGTTATCTCTCTAAAAGTGTAACTAATGTCCGCACCACAATAGCTGTAGCATAAACAATTTGGTTGGATTTGCGGTGTTCACGAAATACGGATGTGCCGTCACCAGCTTCTGCAACAGGGATTTGCTAGAAACACAGACGAAGGGGTTACCTAGAAGGGAGTACTCAGCCATTATTATATTATGATATTAACAATGATGATGACACTTATTGGGATGATAATGATGAATGTAATAATAAAATACTACTATAAATAATAATAATAATAATAATAATAATAATAATAATAATAGTAACCTGTTTAAATGAGACTACACAATACACACAGCCAGAACAATCAAAGCTAATCACGAAGACATTGTTATTACAGACCGCAAACAAAAAAGTGCTTCCTTATTGATATGGCAGTCCTGGCAGACTGCAATGTACCTTTGAAGATCTTCAAAAAGCTATCAAAATACAAGGACGTTGAAATCGAAATCTCAGAAATGTGGAACATGCGAACATCAATAACCCCTGTTGTAGGTGTCGGATTGGTTGGAAAAGCTTCCAGTAGACTAACTGAAGGGATTCCTGGAAGTCTATGCCTTAAAGAAATACAAAAAAAATTGTTCTCACGAGTACAGCCCACACCTTACGAAGGGCTTTATCTATATAAAATGATATTTTTTTTTAATTGGTCAGTGGAATATGTCATGATGCCATATCTAACCTTAGATATCTGGGCGACACCCGGAAAGAAATGTGTACACACCAGAAATCAAAGAAAATAATAATAATAATAATAATAATAATAATAATAATACATTCAAGGAGGAATTTCCTGTGGGTGAAGAAATACAAATAAACCATAATACACCCACAGCAGCGACAAAGAACCTAAAAAAAGAAATCAAATGCAAATGCATTGTATCAAATGCAAATACGAAAGCAAGGTAAGCGTCTTCATGGTTAATACTCTGCCCGTACCAAACGAGCTTATGTAGACAAATCACGTACCCATAAGTGGTTATGTAGTGCATGGTTAAATGCTGAAACTGAAGGTTGTATTCTTGCTACTCAACTAGAAATTACCAAGCAAACATACGGTAAAATTGTGAAATGCAGATTCTGTGATAAATATCCAGAAAAAAATGCCCAATTTTTATTAGGTTGCATAGTGTTAGTACCAACTGAATATAAAACTTGGCATGACAGAGTGGATTGCACTGGAAAATCTGCAAGTTTTATAGGAAGGAAACTGGAAGAAACTGGTATGAACATCACCTAGACCAGAGATAGGAGCTGTAACAATTTTATGATACTATACAATACACACAGGCAGAACAATCAAAGTAATCGGCCAGACATCGAGGATCAAAGACCACAATATCAGAATGTGCTTTCTTATTGACATGGCAGTTCCTGCAGATTTTAATGAATCACTGAAGATGTTGAAAAAAAAACTATCAAAATATAAGAATCTAAGAAGTGGAAATCTAACAAATGTGACACATGAGATCATCGATAATTCCAGTTGTAATTGGATCCTTGGATCGTTTAGAAAAGATTCCGATAAACACATTGAAGGCATTCCTGGTTGCCGATTCTTTAAAGAAATACAAACATTGCGCTCACAAGTACCGCTTACACATTACGAAGAGCTTTATCGTTGTAAAATATGTGTGATCTTTTTTTTTTTTTTTAAAAAATGATTAGTGGAAAAGTCATTTCTTATCTTAGATCTCTAGTTCGGACCCAGAAAGAACTGTGTATACAACAGAAAACCTTAGGTCCCTGGGCGGGACCCGGAAAGAAATGTGTAAACGCCAGAAATCAAAGAAAATAAAAATAATAATAATAATAATGACAGATATGTTGAAGTAATGATCATAGTGATGAAATTCTGTTTTATTCGTTTATCTTTGAATTAAAATTATGTTTTATGACTTTTTCTATTTTCTTTTACTTAAAAGGAACGTGTGTTTGGAAGTTGCACTCAGATGTCTACATAGTCTTGGGATTATTTTATTTTTTCTGGAAGCAATTGGACATAGATACGTTGCAAATGAATGCAACAAGGAAGTTTTATGAAAAATGGGGAAAAAGACTATTGTACTTAGAATAAAAAAATTGAAACAATTGAAATTTATGGAGCACGTAATGAGGAAAGACGGCTTGGAGAATTCGACGTTCAAAGGTCATATTAAATGCAAGAGAGACAGGAAAGCAGTGAATAATCCCCGTCTAATGCGCTTGTGTAAATAGTTGGCAGAACAGGGACTAGGATAGGTAGCACAAAAAACTTACTAGGAGTAACAAAGGACAGGAAGTTGTGGAGAACCATGAAACTATATATCCTGAAAGGACACAACACATAAAAAACGAAGGAGAAGATGATGATGATTCAGTTAATAGCTTTAGGCCAGGCTTTAGTATTATTGATTCACATTCGCGTATAAGCGTGTGTTTTTCTTATTTGCGCGTGCCGATTTCAGAGAGCTGACACTGACCTACTGAGATTTGCATGCAAAAAAATTCGCACAGTAATTGGTAATCGGGAAGCAGCAAAAAATCTTGAAAACTTTTTATATGCACATTTGTTGTTACCGCTTTTTATTACAAATACTCTCTATGTCTCCCTTCTTCCCTCGCGTTTTTATCCTAATTGATCTCTAGGATATAACGTGACCTTCCAACACTAAGGCATCTCGATTTGACAAATAAAATTAAACCTTTGCGTGAATTAAACGCCTCGTATGATTGCAATAAAGGCAAAGTGAACTCAAATTCACCCGACAAATGCCAAAATTTTGCCATAAATTAAAAAACAAAATGAAATACAACATTAGAATTATATAAAATGAAATAGAAAATAACGAAAAAAGGATAAAATTGCTATTGCACAGTTACTACTAGTAGTAATAGTATTAGTAATACTAGTAGTAGTAATATTAAATTACTTTGGATATCGTTAAAACACGAACGCCATTAGTAAGCACTTTTGCCAAGAAATAATAATAAGTATGATGCTTTTATGCAAAAATTTGAAATAATCGTGCTGAAGATACGATCCTAATTTTAAAACTAAATCAAGTAAGTTTTATTTTTCCACATATAACAGGAGCGATATGACAACTATGCTCCATTTTAAGCCATATCTGCCTCTTGTATATGTAGAGGACAGCATGTCAGGTACATACTTTTGCGATGGATCGTATATACGAGTTCCACTTGAAATCAGATGTAAGCTTAATGCCTAATAATATCGTAAGGAACTGAGCCTCGCCGACGGGGAGATCCATTAGCGGTAGTTCGATGTCCGATCGCCAACGAAGGAATTTAATCTGTCTAGATTTCGATGTATTGAATGCAAGCAGTCAAATTTTCCCCACATTCCCTCCCCCCATATTTCATTGGTGAGAAGTAAGTTCTACTCGAGCAGCTTCTTCCCGCGAACCACTGCCATGACGATCAGACTCCCAAGGGGATGTTTTCCCGATCACTACAATCTTCACCGGTTCAAGGCTAGGGTTAACCGTCAGCTCTCTATCCAGTCCACATAAACTGCGTCTTAATGTAACCCTCTACCACGAGTGGCCTTCGGGCCTTGCACAAGGTGAAACTTACTGTAAAAGACAAGAAAGCATATTATAAACGTTGTATGCAGTAACTAATTTCAGTGTTTGCACATAGCATTGACACTTAAAAATTAACTTAGTATTAACAAAACAACCCCAAACTTCTTTATACTAAAGTACTTCTAATGCAAGACACGAGCGCCATCAAGGTAGAGCATTACTCTTATGAATGGATGGGCAATATGAATTAAAGTTGAAGTAAATTAATTCATTTACATTATTCGGACTGTTATCCTAATCTTTATTGCTATATTCACAACGTTTCAGCTGTTGTACACTCAAGCCTTCTTCAGGTGATTGGAATTTCGAACTGAACCATTTGTTTGGTCCACCTGGGTAAGTTGTTCTAGTTCTACGTACCATGCCTTTTTGGTTGTCTCAGTTATTTCCCTTTAACTCAGCTCTGCAAGTTTTTGGTTCACCATTCGAACAGAGCATGGGTTCAAGACATCCCTATATCGCAAGCCAACATGCACTGGACAATATCTCAACTTCAACTCCCACCATCCATACAGTGTAAAGAAAGGCATCGTCCGCTGCTTACAACATCGAGCAAAATCATAAGTGGCGACTCAGAGACATATGAAGAAGAAGTTGTCAGTATAAGCAGTACCCTACAACCTAACAACTACCCTAGGTACATGACAGCAGCTTTGACAAATTGAAATAGAAGGATACAAGAAGATAACAAGACTCAGAAAACAATTTCAGTCTGCCTACTCTATGTATTATCGAAGAAAATACAAAAGATCTGTGGTCCATATAACATCAAGATATCCTTCAAAAGTGGTTCAACACTTCGCAAACACCTCTTCCGAGTAAGTGTGTACGCCGTCCTCTGCAGCTGTGGTAAGAATTATAAAAGAGAAACAGGTCGCCCCCTTAAGTAAGACTGCAAGAACATCGAATACGGTAATACGAGTGGAAAGAGAAAAACCAGGCATAGTTGACCACATTAGGAGGGAAAAGTGAGACCCTCCTCGTGTGATGAGGATGAAATAGACAGTGAGCATCACAGGAAAATTCGAAAACTTAAGGAATCAGCAAATATGCTTGACCACAAAAATCTCCTGCGCCGATCACGTATAGAAATGAATACAATATAGGAACCAGTAATAAGGAGTGGTAGAGAAAAGCAATGAATAAAAATATAATTGCAATTGCAATATAAGCTCTGGTAAAAATACGCAATAATAATAACAGAAAAATTGCAATATGAACACTGGTTAAAATGGTTGCTGAGATATTATTTTTATAAGTCCCAAAAAGTCATATACAGATGTCCTCAAGGGCACATAGGCCAGTGGATAAAAGCGTTGGTTAGATCCAGTGACTAGATCCAAATAGAAGAGGCGGGGCGTAAAACGGCCGAAACGTTGTGAATATGGCATTGTAGATGAGGATAACAGTCCGAATAATGTAAATAATGCAAGTAATCATAATCCCTCATCTCAGAGATATAGACAGATATTAATGTGGAGGTTGCAATATGTGAAGATTATGAAAATAAGAATATTGAAGAATTCTATATGACAACAAATTTCTTATTGTCGTTATCAAGACAATTTTGACGGTGAGATTCTGTAGTTGATAACAGCAAGAGAAATGTGTAGAGTGCTACATGGAATTACACTATTAAGAACAATATCAATAGATTGATTTGGTTTTTATAGCATAAAAACAGTTATTGTGTTATTAAAAGCCGAAATATATTTCAGATTGTAGGAGGTCGCTTACAATACCTGTAGTTCCCATGTCGAACACCATCTAAGTACTGACTTTTCCCGACACTGCTTAACTTCGAATGAGAATCTCTGTTTTCAGCGTTATTTAACTGTACGTCATATTAAGATTAAAAGAAAATAATATAACTATCAAAAAACATGATTTCGCCTAATCAAAACAATATCCAAAATTATATTTATTTATTCTCTTCGGTTTACACGCACACGTAAACACATACACGCTCACTCATTTTCATGCAAAATCTGCAAATCTTTCATTATATATCCATATAACTGAATAGATATATTTAATTAGTTAATCCATTGAGGCGCTCAGCGCCTTCGGAAGCCATCACATTAGACAAGCTTGAAAAATTACTCTGAAACAGATGATCTATCTATCTATCTCAAGTCTGTTCTTTATCTATCTATCTCACTCTGTTTATATCTATCTATCTATTTATATATCTATCTATTTCAATATGTTATCTATCTATATCTGTTCAAATCTATCTAGCTAACTATCTATTTCTGTCTGTTCATATCTATCTATCTATCCATCTTAGTCTGTTCATATCTATCTATCTATCTATCTATCTATCTATCTATCTATGTTTGTTTCAGTCTGTTCTTTATCTATCTATCTATCTATCTATCTATCTATCTATTTCTGTCTGTTCAAATCTATCTATCTATTCATCTTATTCTGCTCATATCTATCTATCTATCTATCTATCTATCTATCTATCTATCTATCTATATATCTATCTATCTATCTTAAAAGCATCCTAGAGGCTGTCCGTATAATTTTATTCTATCATTAAGGCTACCGTTGATTTTAAACTCCCAACAATTCCAGGTCTTCACATTCAATGTTTAACATAAAACTATGCATTGAAATTTGTTAAGACAAATTTTAAGTTGAATAATTTACACTCATCCATTGTGCCCTCCAGGTTACATCACAAATTTATCAATTTGGGAAATCCTGAGGAATTTCAAATTATTATTTAATCTACATACATTGTTCACATTTTGTTGAGCATATCGGAGGTAATCTTTAGATTTTATTTCGTACTACTCAGTTATTTCTCGCTTTATATCCACTGAGTCTCAGATGGCTCTGAACCCCACAATTTGCCGCCTAGTTTTTAACTTAGCAGTACTATGTTGTCAATTCCACCAACCAGTCCTCCACTCAATCCTTTAGATATTGCGGAAGAAAATTTGGGCATTACAAAATTCAATGATATTTTTTTTTAATTCCTTTTGTTAGTGCAGATCATGAATAATTATAGTTAGGAAAATACAGGTGGACGTCCTGCCAAACACGCTGTAGCATGTCTTGCGTAACATTATCCAGTGACTTAGTAATTTGCTGCTTCAGTTTCTCCCGATTTGTAGGAAGAGGGGGATATAGATCTGTCCTTTCACATAGCTCCATATAAAAATTCACAAAGTGTCAGATCAGGCGAACGTGGTGGCCATTTCAATAGCACATTGTCATTATTATATGTCCGCACACTGAAACGAGTTAGTTTTTACACATTTTGTTAAAATTTGAGATCATTTGAGGTAGAATTGGCTATTTTATTAGACTGTAAAACGATGTCAGTTTTTATGGCACACATTGCAAATGGAATTACTCGAAGAAATAAAATTTATTTGTTTAATAAATTCTACGGGTGATAACATTGGTGAGATAAATGTGTAATTAAACAAAAGTTGTAATGAGCTTCTTTTTCTTCCATGTGATAGTTCTTCCCTAGCTTTAAAGGTCGACATCATGGCGGGAAGACATTAGAGAATTCATATCACATTTTGTTAGAAACGGTCAGTGAAAACTTAGTCTAATGAATAGAAATAGAAAAATAAAACATTTTTTTTCTTTTAAATTTTTCGCTTTATATAGAATATTGTTGTAAAGTGGGGAAAAAAACGCTTTGGTCGCTCGATAAACAGAGACAAGTGAATTCCCTTCGAAAATTCTCAGAGAATGAATGTTTTTCACTTAGGTGATTGATGTTACCTTCAGTATCCCGACTCGTCAGGGGTATCACCAATACACACAGGCATACACACACAAATATATATATATATATATATATATATATATATATATGTGTGTGTGTGTGTATGTATGTATAGCGAGAGAGAAAAAGAAACAGAGAAAAAAAGGAACAAAAAGAACAGATACTCAACATGGAGATCTATAGTAAATGGCGCTAATGTTTTACATCCAATGTTTAATATTATTCACAATCATGAACTTAGATTAATTACATTTAATGTATTTATGTTTTTATATTATTATTATTATTATTGTTATTATTATTATTTGAATCTAAACTTTCGTATTTGAGATAATAGTAATTAGATATCAACTCGATGAGTGCAAATTGACAGCTGATTTCAAAATTACCTACAAACTGTTGTTAACTGGGACAAGCAATGGCTTGTTAATTTTAACACCTTCAAAAGGAAAGAGTGGCTTATTGCGCCTTCTCGGGCTAGCGTTTTCCTCTGAAATGAAGTAGAAACATTAGACTGAAAGAGGTCTGCTGCTAGGATAGTTAGTTCTCTGTGTCGGGGTAGACAATTTTTCTAGCAATCGCATTTTAAGTCTACCAATTGTCCATGCATTGAATATTGCCGCTACACCTTGATAAAATACAATAAAGTATCTGCAATGATACCGGTCTTGTCCTGGCATCTCGGCTCAATCACTGTCCCACCGCCATAACGTAGCTTACCTTTGTCTTTTCTATAAATATTTTCATAGAATTTTTTTAAATAACTTGCAAAGGGTCGATAAACTGTAGAAAATTAATCACTCAATCAATAAACCACAGTTTTGCGCTCGCTAAACAGAAACAGATGAATTTTCTGCGAAAGTTCCCGGAGCGGTCCATAGTTGTTTAAGTGTGAACGATGTCTTTAAAATGAACGATTAACTATTTATTTACCTCAGTTCTCGGAATAGCTACATCAGAATGATGTATACTTATTTGAACCAATGATTTGTTTTATATGTCCTTACTTGGTCATATGATTAATGACATGTAGTATTTTCATTATTTACATTATTCGGACTATTGTCCTCATCTTTGTCGCCATATATATTACAAAGATGAGGACAATAGTCCGAATAATGTAAATAATGTACATAATACCTCATCTCAGAAATATAGACAGACTATGTAGTATTTTCATTCAATTATATAATTCTATTGAATAGGCACTTTAAACATGCAATCCATGACCATCTTTAGTCATGCTATAATATGTAATATATCACAATAGATCTAAGGAATTGTTTTTATATTTTTCTTTTAAGCCTCTACCGAAAATTGGACAAAAAGACGAACGTGTCTTAGATTCTAAAATGGAGATATCCTTTAGTAAATAAGGTTTATTAATAGCTGTTTACTAACAAATGAAAATATTTTAACATCCGTCAGAATAAAGAATAAAATTAATCTCAGATGTTTATTGAAATACTGTGTCTATTGTTTGCTAATACCAGAAAACCTGCTTGCTAATGCCTATTCATTTCATATAACATTAAATATCAGATGTGCTTAGAAAACCACACAAATACCTATCAGATATTTTTCATTCTTTTCGTGTTTGGTCAATGATTGTTATCAGAGCGAACTTATCGATAAGCGGATTCTGTTGAAAATCAACGTTTATGTTTCGCGAATTACGTTCACCCAATTCTTTTGTGAATGGACATCTGTGGTCGAGTTTTGAATCCCGATCTTATTAAATAGTTTTAAATCTGGACAATAGCATCACCAGTATCAATTAATCAAAACCTCACAGAAAGAGGATGAGTAGATGTATAAAGGAGAAGTTATGGGCGTTGGAATTAAGAGCTAAACTAGGGAGGAGGAGGAAGAGGAAGTGTTACCTAGGATAAGAGCTCTTTTCTTTCTTTTAATCGGGAGAAAAATGAAGTATAGAAATCCGTAGGAGGGAGAGGGAGAGAGAATGGTAAATGTGTATTTCTGTGTTGTTTAATGTTTTATTCATTTTGTCAACGGAGACCCCTACACCTCCACACTGTCTTTATTATTTTATCAGAATATCTGGACATTTTAATTTGGAATGAAGGAACATTGGTCAGACCCAACTTTCTTATTCTCAATTTACAAAACGATTTACAGTTCGTAAAAGTCTCCTTTTTATAAGAATTTTATTCTGAAAAATCAGTTATGAATAGAAAAAAAAATCTTACCAAAAGCAAAGAAGCAAATGCATCACTGCCATATTCATTCAATTTGTCGATGTTATTCAAATTTTTTCTCACATTTTTTTTTTGCTTTACTAACGTCTTATCTTGACTCAATCAAAGGATTGAAAGTCAATCAGTGCAAATGATCAGCACACAATATTCATTACATTATTATCTTTGCCCCGTGATTGATTTATTATTTTCCCTTCTTTCTTTCTTTCTTTCTTTCTTTCTTTCTTCAATTTTCTTCTTTCTTGACTTTCTGTTCTTTAACTTTTTCTTCGATAATCCTCATTTTATTTATTCTTTTCTTTCTTTTCCTTTCTGTTTTTTTATTTCCCTTTTTTATTGTTACTCATTTCCTTTATATTTCGTATTTCGTTAACTTTATCATTTTTCGGTTTTTATGTTAGTTTTCTCATTCAGTCAGTTTCTTTATCTTCTTCTTCTTCTTCTTTTGCTTTGTCTTTCAAACTTCTAATTTGTTCAATATTTACTTTATTTATTTGGTTTTCTTCCATAGTTATACTTTACCTTTTCCCATTATTTGTTATTAACGGTCGTTTTAAAAAACACGGGATTTTTGCTATTTTCTAATATTTTTAACAAATTTAAGCGTGTAATTTATAGTGACTTTGGACATTATATCAAGGGCGCTAGTTGCCATTCAAATGACTGGCGCAATATAGTCTTAACCATTTTTTCAAGAGCCTAAACCGGCCACACAGATTAATACGTGTTGTAATATACGTTGCAAATAAAACTTCTAAAATTTTGAATAAAGATCATTTTGTAATTTGTTCGACTTTGAGGATTTGAATCTTAAAAAAACACCGCGAAACTTCTGCCTTATTCGAATCTCGACAGTCTCCGTCCAATAAAGATGGTGTACATGAATTGAGCTCTTTATTACAAAACTGCAAATTATGTTACATTTTTCTACTTCTTAAAATGCAAAAATCGGCGGCCAGTTGGTCTATCCAAATTAAATTGTTACAGTATCTATCTATCTATCTATCTATCTATCTATCTATATATATATATATATATATAAAAGCTCCCTAGTTAAAAAAAAATAATCACTTCTGAGAATATATATGTGTGTGTGTTTGTGTGTGTGTGTTTGTTTCTGTGTGTGTGGAGAGAGAGGGGGCAGTGGGAAAACATGCATATTATTAGATGGACAGGAAGAGACAGAGAGAGAGAGAGAGTTTGTTGGGTGGTTGAGTGTTTGCCTGATTATGCCTATGTAGTATAACGGTTATCGGCGCAGAAAATGTAATCTGCGTACTGATTTCAATTTCTGAGCAGTTCCGTTTCATTTATGTATCACTGATATACTTGAAACCTGTATGTTTCATGCTATATGCAATCGTCAGGATACGTGTGCTGTTATTTTCTCGGCTATTTATATGTATACGGGTCAGTGGTGCATTGTGGGTAGACTATTTTGGCGGTTATTTTACCGGAAGTCATTTATATGTTTATTCATTTGGGTTAAAATAATTTGCTTGTTTTTATTTAATTTTATTTTTTATTTTATTTTATTTTTTATTTCTTATCTTATATATTTATTTCTCTATTTTTAATCGGTGTTTTTATTAACATAGTAAAAATTTGTTTATATGACTTATTTAATAGTTTTGTTTTGGCTTGAGAATTTAATTAAAGCTATTTGTTCGATTTTGGGGTTGATTGTTGTAGTTTATACTAATTTGTTTAATATTTACTTTATTTATTTGGGTTCGTTTATTATTATTATTATTATTATTATTATTATTCTATTTCGTCTATTCTAACAGGTGTGATTTGGTAATTTGTTTGTTTATTTGTTTATTTATTTATTTTATTTTATTTTATTTTTTTCCGTTTTCGATTTTTAAGTAACGTAGTAAAAATTTCTTTCCATGTCTGCATTTTGAGATGAACTCGGATCTTTTATTTAATAATTTATTTTGGTCTGGGAAAGTAATGATAGCTATTTTTTCCTCCAAGCAAAGTTTGCAAGTTTTTGATCCGTTGTTGTAGGCTGGTGATGTTTTCCTTATTTTCCAAGGTATTTTTGGTGTGATGTGCGTTTTGTTCTTAATTTCCAAGATCTACTTAGAAAGCATTGTACTGTTCGCGTATTTACTATTTGGGAAAGATGTTTTGTGTGTATAATTTCTTTGTTTCCATGGTCCTTCAGTTACTCCTATGTATACTTTTTCTTCATTACCTGGTGATCTTATCGTGGCTTGGTATATTGCGTTACTTTGTAAACAATTTCTGTTTAAGTTATTCTGAAGTTGCACGTGGGTTTAATTTGTTCGTAAGGTTTGTTGATAATTTTCCTGTTGTGCTATTTTATTATTTGTGCCATGTTCTCGGTGCAACTGTAGCTGATTTTTACTGTGTTTTTGTTGAATATTTTGTGTAAGGTGCTTGATTCCGGGAAGTGTTTGAGTATCAGTATGTGAGTGTTGCTGGGAATCCGCTATCATTCAGGGCTGTTTCATAGTCTTTCTTAGCTACAACTACAACAATCAACCCCAAAATCGAACAAATAGCTTTAATTAAATTCTCAAATAATAATAATCTCTCTTAATAAAATTAAATAAAAACAAGCAAAATATTTTAACCCAAATAAACAAATGAACGACTTCCGGTAAAATAACCGCTAAAATAGACTAACCACAATGCACCACTGACCCGTGTATATATAAATAGCCAAGAAAATGACAGCACACGTGGTCTGACGATTGCATATAGCATGAAACAGACTGTCGCCTCTAAGTGTTGACTGATATATATATATATATATATATATATCATCTCGTCAACGACAAAGTAACGTCGGATGTTAATTTGATAGACTTTACTGGGTGTAGAATTAGCAGATTATTCTTGATAATATGTGTATAATTATCATTTTACATTAAATCTAGAGCAACAAAAATTAATAGCTAAATAAAATTTCAAAAGCTTATCTTCTAACTTCCTGTTCGGCAGATACGCTGATCTTCACACCATTTTTACTCTTGTTTTTGCAATATATATATATATATATATATATATATATATATATATATATATATATATATATATATATATGTATATATATATGTATGTTGTATTTATGTATGTATGTATCTAAATAGACAAATATAGATAAATGAACGAGCGATCGTTCTGTATACAAATATATATATATACATATATATAGAGAGAGAGAGAGAGAGAAAGAGAGAGAGAGTAAGAAAAACAGTGCTCAATGTTATACAAGAGAGCAATTTAATATATTAAAATATACACAAAACCTTACATTGATTGCACAACTTGGCGTTTCTGCATTCGTCAGATTCAATTCTTTGGGGTAATCCCGCTTTACAAATATTTCTGGAAATCTCAAGATATTTTTTAGTTGGGGTGCATTATTATTGTTGTTAAAATATTTAAATGAATTGTAGTTGAATTTTGGATTTAAATTTAAGTCCAGAATAAGATTTAAGATGAAAGGATATGGTTTGAAATAAGAATTATAGATTTTACTTTGAAGTGACGCTGTTATCAAATAAGAAAAAACGTTTGAAATTCAAAAGGGGAATCTCTATTTTTTCCATGAAAATCAGTATTTAATGTAATTAATAATAATATTTATATTAATAAACTAAATAAAAGTTGTGATATGAATAATAATAAAGTATGCTATGATAAAATAAGTTAAACTACTAACAAAAATAAAAATAATATACATCAATGAAAATAAAATAAAATATAAGCCATATAAAGAGGTTATAAATATAAACAGGTTATAAATGTAAACAGGTTATAATATGTAAATAAAGAGAGCAAATACATAAATAAATAAAAATAATCAATGCAAATAAAAACAAAAAATAAAATAAGTAAATAAATAAGAACGTTACTAATAGTAAACCTAAAGATAAGACAAAAAGACAAAACAGTAATAAAAGTATTTATATATATATATATATATATATATATATATATATATATATATAATGATAATGATAAGATAATGGAAATTATGGATCAACAAAAAAGTTAAATGCGTTAGTGTCTAATATTAAAAATAATTATATAATAAATGTAGCAAAAAGTAATAATATTAATAACATTAGATACTATCTCTACTAGTATATGTTGTCCCAGGGTCCGGTTAGACTATATTATTCTGGGTCAGCTTGTTCGAGTAGAAATTTTGAATCTAGGTAGGCATGTACTCATTAACTCACTTCTATTGTTTAAGATATTAGGATTGTTTATATTTTTCAGGATTATTAAATTCTCAGCAGGACATAGGTTGCATCTCTTGCCTTTCCCGCTATAAGGTACAGCTTTCGTTTCAGATTCCCAGATGATAATTGGCTTTTCATTCTCGTTTTTCAGTTTCCAGAAAAATTTAGAGAGGGCAGTGCTCTTACAATATTTGATATTGCCTAATGTCACTTGATAGTGATAGAAGAGCGATTTCCAATGGTTTTCCGTAGAGCCCATAAAAAAACGTTACCTCTTCGTCACATTTGATTTCAGCTTCATAAACTAACGATTTAGGCATACATTTACCGTTTAATGGGCAGGGGTGTTTTTTTTTCTCTGCAGTTGCAATTATTAGTTGTGGTGTTATTGTTGCTTCGTAGGTTGTTGAAGTGTGGAACAGTTGTGGTGTGCTACATACTGGTTGATGTTTTTGGCACAACTCTAGCTAATTCTGGCGTCGTTTTTGTTGAAAATCTTATTTGGCGTTGAGAAATGACGGAAGTGTTTATGGATTAAATTAAAAAAATATTTTGTTTTATTTTGTAAAATATAAATTGATAAAAATTTTATCTTGTTTAATTTTATTAATTTATATTATTTTATTTTCATTGATATGTATTATTTTTACTTGTATTATTAATTCAGTTTTATTTTATAGTGGCATATTGAAAATATTAAAGAATCGGTGTTAACCCCCCCCCAAAAGAAAAAACTGCAGAATGCAGAAGTTCTGAAATTCAGAGTTGTGCAATCAATATAAGTTTATATATATATATATATATATATATATATATATATATATATATATAAGAGAGAGCTCAGTGGAAAAGTCGACAGAACATTTTTATCTATGAATAATATTCATCAGGCGGAGAGAGAGGGAGAGAAAAAAGAATGATATTTTTTTCGACTGACGATTGTTGTTATTAATGAATGGATAGACACACACGCGCGCGCACTCACACAAACACACATAATCACACACACACACACACACACACAGAGACATATATATATATATATATATATATATATATATATATATATATATATATATATATATATATGTATGTATGTATGTATACAAACATTGTACAGAGACAAGATTTACACCGAAGGGTGGAGTGAAGAGAGAAGAAACGAAGTCATGCTGCCTGGGGAAGCGTGCTCGATGGAAACAAAAATGCGATATCGGGGAAAAGCATCTTCATAGGCATTCCTTGCAACAGAGACTGACCAGCGTCTTTGTGGTGTTATTGCCTTGCATAGAGTGAAATGATTAAAAAGAGATTTAAGTTTGTTAGCTCTTTAGTCTTTTGAATTGTGATATTGCTTTCGGTAGCACAATGAACATTTGTTTTTGTATCGACATTTGGTCATGAGCTTTGATCTTATTCAGCATTTTATATTCTTCGAGAAAAGCTGATTAAGACGAAGGTAACAATCTCTTGATGCTTTTCTGTTTTTCTATTTTTATGACACTTTTTATATTTAGAAATGTGCTTTGTCTGATGTATGTGTTCGTGTGTCATTGACTTTCATTTTCTTGTGGTTCATTTTGTATTTACTACTGATATATTTATGTTGAATATCAAAGTACCAGATAATAAAAAGGACTAAACTGACTGCTAGACAAATCTTTAACCATTACTTGTCAGTAAGCAGTTCCTTTTGTTTCGCTTCTGTTTTTCGGTCATCTTGTATATGAAGCTTATTTCAATAAAGATCTCTAAGACAAAGGTCTAAAAAGGAAAAAAAAACAATCGGACAATTAAAAAGAAACAAGAGAAAAATAGCGGTTAAAGAATATCAAATGCGTAATAAGAGAAGAGACTTGATAAACGAAGAAGGAATTATGAAAAATAAAAGTCACCAGAGAAGATTGGCACCGATATGTACGACGATAATCAATGGCTAGGTGTTTTAGTCCACCTTATGGACATAGCACGGTCGGGCAAGACAACCCCACCCCAGTTGGTCTCCGTGGTACTTCCCTGCACGAATCTGTAATATGTAACACCCCCGCAGCAAATTCAAAGGCTCATTAATCTTCCAAAAATCCGCGGACGATATTTTCCATAATCGAGAAAATACTGCGGAGTTGTTTCGGCGGTATTGCCTTGGTAATTTAATTAACACCTGATCAGTGAATATGTCGCCCGGGGAAGCACCTGACTGACCCCTTTTCTGCCGGGTGTAGGGCATTTCCGAAACAAGTCTGGGTAATATTAAAAGAGAGCTCTCTCGGATTTAGACGGGCAGGAGTTGACTGATTCTTGCAGAGCGGCTGACAGTGATAGACATCATTAAATAGCTAAAAAGATATACAATTTAAGTAGCAGACATCCGAAAATGCTTTGGGCTGTGATTGCTTGTGTATTGCGGAAGAGGTCAAAAATGCTTTAAATTTGAAAGCGGAATTGGTTATTATTCTTATCAATTCAAGTGAAATCACTTTTTTTTTATTTTGGTTTCTGGAAGCATTTTTCTCTATTTAATTTCATGTATTCTTGTTTCTTTCTTTCGTTCTTTCGTAAAATTAATTTAGATAGTTTTTCTTTTATTTTATTACATCACATACTCATTTAGTCTTTCCATCAGGGTAGCTTGTTCTAGTTCCACGTGTCATGCCTCTTCCAGTTGTCTCAGTTATTTCCCTTTAACTCAACGCTTTAAGTTTTTGGTTCATCACTGCTGTGGCCTGGTATTGAACTCACAACTCTTCGCGTCTAGTCACTGGATCTAACCAACATCTTTATACACTGAGCCATATGTCCCTGATGGATGTGAAACTAGAAAAATCTACTCATGTGGACGAAACAAAGGGTTCGGTTCGAAATTCCAATTACCTGAAGAAGGCCAGAGCGTACAATGGCCGAAACGTTGTGAATATGACAATGAAGATGATAACAGTCCGAATAATGTAAATAATGCAAGTAATCATAATATCTCATCTCAGATATAGGCAGACATTATATTTTGTTTCCACTTTTATACATCGAAAGTCTCTGACATTTTCCTGCTTATTCCTTCGAAACTTACAGCATTTTCTTTCTATTAATCTTTTGTTTCCGTTCTCTGGAGGTTTCTTTACTCGTTCTGTTCCTATTTCTCCACTTCTTTCTTTCAGTTCTTCATTAAATTCTTCTGAAAATCTGTCTTTTCCTTCACGCATCTTTTTCATTCTTCCCTTCTTCAATGCAATTTTATCTTTCATTCAAAAGTAAATATTCGGCGAGAGAAAATGGTACCAATTAAGTAAAATTTACCTATTCTATTTTTATTCAATTAGAACCTTTTGAAAGGTGTAAGTTTGAAGATATTCGAGAGGCAGGAGGGAAATTTCAAAGAAATTGTTGAGCTTGTTACTTCGGTTGTGCTTCAACGGTCAAATATACTTTTTTTTGTAGACGAGAGGTTCTACATAATGCAGTTGTGGCTGCTTAGTACAGAATAGGCGCATCAAAAACATACTACTGGCATACAGTAACCATAGCAGAGGCCAAAGTAAATATGGCCCGTAGTATATCAATGCCAATGGTTTACTTGCAACTGGAGTAAAAGCCCTAATATCACTGCGACATTCAACTTTCATCTAATAAGTCCGTCTTCAGTTACTAGAATATCACCTGGATCACTGAATAATGAGTATACAATATGTAGAGCAAAATCTATTTTCATATAACCGATGGTGGTGGGATGTAGTTGTTTGTGTGATGTATATTTACAGAGCGACATCTTCAAAATGCATTCACCTTAGTGTGAGTTGACATAAGTTGGAGAAGTCCTTATAAAGGGCGTTACATTTTTTCCTTCTATTATCTCTCTGTCTCTGTCTCTCTATCTATCTATCTATCTATCTATCTATATATATATATATATATATATATATATATATATATATATATATATATCATCTCGTCAACGACAAACTAGCGTCGAACTTTAATTTGCAGGACTTTACTACGTGTACAATGAGCAGATTATTCTTGATAATATGTGTATAATTATCATTTTTCATTAAAGCTAGAGCAACAAAAATTAATAGCCAAATAAAACTTCAAAAGCTTATCTTCAAACTCCGTGTTCGGTGTTGAAATAGTAAAGAGTAAGTTTATTCAATAAAATCGTCATTGACTTCAACCACGGACATCAGTAGATTTTGGAATCTCCTGCAAATCTTTTAAGTTTGTGAATGCCGCGAGAAAAAGAAAAAAGGAGGGTTATAATGTCTGTGTACTTTACTCTGATTAACCAATTCTTTCGTAGAAAGACGTTGTAAGTTGCTTTTAAATCTAAATAAATCGTTCACTCGCCAGTAATTTAAATCGGCTGATGAGATACTTTTGATACGCATCGAAAGATGACTGCAATTGTGTAGCGATGTTCACATGTCTTCGGTGTAATAACCTAATATATATATATATATATATATATGTGTGTGTGTGTGTGTGTGTGTGTGTGTGTGTGTGTGTGTGTGTGTGTGTGTGTGTGTATAAAAATTTCACACACCTTCTCTAACTATTCCCGTCTATTATTAAATCATTCGGGAAAGCCTTACAGAATCTGATTTTAGAACAATGAAAATCCACATGTAACCCTACCTTACCTAAACTTACTTTAAACACACACACACACGCACACATCTACATGTAAGTGTGTGTGAAATAGTACGGCGGCACCCCAGATTCCATAAAAATTTCTTTTAATCCAGGTGCGTATGTGTAAAAATGCCTTTCAAGCGTAAGGTTTTGTTTGTCTCGTGATACAATTCTACCCTTCACAACATATGCACGCACGTTAATTTCATAAGTCCAGGCATTAACAACTTACTCGAAAGTACTCAGAACATTACACACAATTTCAGCAACTTCTTTCACACGTTTCCAGTTCATATAAAACGATGCATTCAACACCAGGAGTAACTCAGTAAAATTCATAAAAGTCCTTGTACGTTCTTTTTTAAAAGGAGCACTACTGCGTAAATTTGTTTAAATATCTTGTTGCAAATATTCTACATCTATAGGGGAAGAGTACATAACAAATAAAGAAAAAAACGGGTGGTTATAAGGTTTGTGGTATTTTCTCAGATCAACCAATCAAATTTGTCCTACATTAAAGTTAAACTAAAGGAAGAAGCAAAAATTAAGAAATTAATTTTCATGAATGGATCACGACACGTAGATTCGAAATCTGTATTCGTTCTCATCTTAACTCGATATGTATCTATCTATCTATCTATCTATATATATATATATATATATATATATATATATAAAAAAATGAACATTGATTGCGTCCAGCATGAAACAGCCTGTCACCTCTGAGTGTTGACTTCAATGTTCACTTTCATATTTATATTTACATACGCTCTATCTCTGATCTTGAGCACTTTATCCCATAAATATAGCACACCTTAAAACTACATTTCCTCATATATATATATATATATATATATATATATATATATATATATATATATATATATATATACATAGCTAAATAAAATTCTTAAAAGCAAAGCCAAATCATTAAATAGGAAAAACCCTTTTTGTAGTCGTCAAAAAACAAAAAAACAAATCGAAATTCAGTGCAATGCGATCTGTATATAAAACACCCACTTGAATAAACAAATAAATAAATAGATAATCAGATGGACAATAATAAAAGACAATTCTCCAGACACATAACGACTTGTAGGCGCGCCATAAAAATATCCCTCACTGGGAACTAACTAAAGGGTGACCGCAAACATTAGCCTTGAAATAGATACCCTACTCAACCTTACCAAAACCTCTTAGAAGATGATGAATCTATTGATAAGAATTAACTCTCTGACCACTTAACGAAGGAAAATAGTCTAGTCTAGAAAATAGTCTCAACAACGAATTCCAAAATGACCGGGCCTAAAAATACACGTAAACCGACAAATAGCTTATACCTAAAATTTCGCTTGAAGATGAAACGGGAGTAAACACCACAATCCAACTTAATTTTAATAATTATTTGGATATTTCGGCTCTCGTTTTTGAAACATGAGAACTCTTATGTAGCGAAGGAATCAAATTTTTAAACAAAAAATATTATTATAATATAAGCTCTACTTCTGTATGGAGTACTGTCTTCTTAAAAATAGAAAACAAAAAATACTAAGGAACCCCGGATTATGCACCCAACGTGTTCTTTTTCTATTTTCTGCATACCTACGCACTTATATATATATATATATATATATATATATATATATGTGTGTGTGTGTGTGTGTGTATCAAGATAGAGAGATAGATAGATGGATAGATACATAGATAGATAGCTACATAGATAGATAGATAGATAGCTACATAGATAGATAGATAGATAGATAGATAGATAGATAGATAGATAGATAGATGGAAATATATAGCCAAAGCTCTGACCAAGGCGATACCAATAAAATGTTTGACAGATATGCGTCTGATACCCACGACTGGTGAATGAGAATTAGAGACCTAAATAACTACTAAATAACAATTACAAATAAGTTGGTTAGCAATCTCCAGTAAGCAGTTAATTAGCAATTATATTTCTTGTTAGAAAGCATCTTAATACTTGATGAATTATTGACTTATTTCTATAAATGCAAATGTATAAAGAAAGAACAAAATTGACCTCCTCGATAAACGAAATGCACAAAACCCCGTTATTCACCACAAATTAGGAAAGTTTTAGATGATATTGCAGAAATAACGCGTCAATTTGTTGATACTAATTGATTAAAAGCATAGAAAATATAATTGTATAATACAATCAGAAAGTTTAATATTTTATAAAATCATCTTTCAACAAATTCTGAAAAAATTGAAAAATTATAATAAAAATCAGCTAAGCAGTAATTTAGATAATTTTTGTAAATTATATTCTGCGAATTTTGTCACATCTATACAGGTGTTTGCCTTTCTTTTACAGAGGATGGAGGAAATACTGAATTTACAAAGAAACGATAACATATATTAAAAGAACGCATAGTTTAAGTAATAATTGAATACAATTTACATTAAGCGAAACTAAAAATTAAAAGATTATTTTAGTGAGCTAACCAATACTTACACAAAGATAGGAAATTACAAATAAAATTTCCCTGATCGATCTTTCTCTGAATGGATTTTATTTTATAATGTCGCTTCATTAACATTCATTTACGCTAATATGAAGTCTTAATGATAATCGTACAAGAGAATTCTATAAACATTTTATTTGTCGATAATTTCAAATGTTTTAGTGATGGTTCTTGAGTTGTCTTAGAATAATCAAACAATGATTTAAAAACAAAACATATTTGGCAATACAATCTCATGCTCCCTTTTCATATTGGACTGAGGCATTTCAGAAATTAATGTTAAGATTTTTTTCAAACAAGAGAATACAAACCCACTGAACTTTTGTATCGAATGGAATATTTAAATTTAATAATTGTATTTCTTTCATACAACGTCTATATTCTTGAAAATAAAAAAAAAAGTTGGATTATATCTTCTACAAGGAGACAATTTTCTCTTGTAACGTAGCTTGCTATAATCATTTTAGAAATCTTAATTGTAACGTCTGATAAGATATCAAATGTTTAGCATGACATTTCATCAATATATATATATATATATATATATATATATATATATATATATATATATATATATATATATATATATATTGAGCCATTATAGCCTGGATCAAAGCTCTATTCTTTAACATAAACATTTAATTGAAGAATTTAGTTATTTCAGTATTTCATTTTTCAGTAACTTTGACATAAAATATTCACTCACTATTTCTTTTAAATATTAGTTATAACATGAAAATCAATATCTGTCTATATTTCTGAGATGAGGTATTACGTACAGTATTTACATTATTCAGACTATTGTCCTCATATTTGTCGCCATATTTATTACAACGCTTCGGCCGATGCGTACCATCCTCTGATGAACTTTATCAAAGAAAATGTAAGCATTTTATGTTGCAAAAATTACATATCATCGAAAGTAAAAATACACGACTACAAGAAAAAAGTTAAAAATGAAGAGAATGTGGTCAAATTCATAACCTCCTGTTATTTAAAATATATAATATTTAAACTTAATCCCAAAGCAAACAATAAACATAATTAAAATATAAAAATCGATCTAAAAATGAAAATTCAACAATATCATTTACTTAGTTTTGTTTATTAAGTATTCAATTGCCTCGCTTTCCATCGTCCATAATTTACTTTGACTTTTCAACGAGCCTGATGAGAATTTATTAGCGTTTCTTCAATTCAATAAGTTTGAAAAATTAAGAACATTTTTACTTTCGTTTATATATACTTTTCACAAAATAATATCTCTGCATTTGCCTTGATAAGCACTCCGACTAAATTAATTTTTACTTTGGTCTTCATTCATATTGTTTCTTACATATATAATTTTAGTTATATTTGAGATTTTGTATATATATATATATATATATATATATATATATACAATTAGTTAATCACGTCTCTAAGAATCTTCAACAGAGTGCAGAAAACGCTGGACAGTCATTTCGTCCTATTTCTAACGGGCCTCGGTGACGTATAGGTGACAAACTAGACTCCATATAGCGAAACTGGGACTCAAATATGACGCAACTCGATGAATTAATTGGATTTGTATTCAAATCCGCCCAATAATTGTAGTGTTTATATATATATATAACATTTTAAGTTTTATACATTCTTTTTATAGATACAAATATTTTAGTAAATGCTCTGTTTATAATAAAGAGTATTAAATAACATTTACTAGCCTGAATGTACGAGAAATTTTCACAGAAAATATTCGTCCTCCGACAGGATTCGAAACTGTATCCTATACGGAACCGACTTGACGTGCCTTTACCGATTTGGCCACAGAGGCGTGTTGGGTTAGCAATGTCGAATTTACTGTATTTAAACTTCAATCTTTCATGAATCTCTCACGTACATTCATATCTGCTCATGGCGTATCAAATGTAAACAAATGATGTCACTCATTATGAAATGGACAAAGTCTGACAATTATTTTAAGACATATATATATATATATATATATATATATATATATATATATATGTATGTATGTATGTATACAATCTTATATGGCACATTTAAAAATACTTAATGACACTAATAAAGCCCCTATATATCTATGATTTATAGATGACACTTTCGTTTCAGCTAAAATTATGGATCATAGTACACAACTTTGAAAAAAACAAATTTGAAAGTCACTCTGTCCTCAGATTTATACTAGAACATAATATTAATAATAAAATTCCATTTCTTTCTGTATTTATTTCTTCCAGCACACATAAATTTACTACTTCCCTATATAGGAAACTCACAATCATTAACTCGTATATTTTTAATTATAATAGTGAATGCCCCCAACGATATATGTTAGCTGTTATAAAAAACTTAATCCAACGCACGCAAATATCTTCCTCCAAAACTATATTCTATACAGAATTACATAGCATTAAAAAACACTTGTTGATAATGGATTCATTAATTCTGTCATTGATTAACGAATTAAAATGTATCACAATAAAATTAATAATTCCTCTAACAAAATTGATAATATTAATAATAATAATAATAGTGTACGTCAAGATAAACATAATACTATTAATATATAGTATTGCAACCAAATGCATAATTATTACAAATATAATCAAAGAAAAGTAAAAATATATTAAGTAAAAATGTTAAACAGATTAATAATAAACAAGTTAAATCTCATCATATATTTTTAAAAGTCATCATATATCATAAAAATTAAAACAATTGACTTCATAGTCTCTAATAACCCTACAACCACACAACTAAATCCTCTACAAAAAGCCAATGACGTGTATCAATTTACATGCCACTTTAGAGATTGCATCTCTGATACTAATAATAACCCCCCTACATATATTGGTTTTACTATAACCACACTTTCCCGTGAACTTACCTATCACCTTTCTAATCTTAGATCTATTAAACAACATTTCTGAGAAAAACATAGCCATGTACATAATATTAGAGAGATATAAATACCCCACCACACACATATAATATATATATATATATATATATATATATATATATATATATATATATATATATATATATATATATATTTAAACATATCTGATTGAATAAATTACAAACATTATTTCTGTCTATATTTAGCATATTCCTTTCATATTCACGGATATTTTTCTGCTTATTACAATCAAATGATACAAAAAATGCACTATAACAGTGAAAATCACTTTTATTTCCAAAGTATTTTACATCTCTTTCTGATGATCTAAGAAAAATATCCGTGAATATGAACGGATTATGCTAAAAATAAATAGACATAATATTTGTAATTTATTTAATCAGATATGTCTAAAAGGGAATTTGCTACCTAAACACACACACACACACACACACGTGTGTGTGTGTATTATATATGTATACTAGCAGTAGAGCCCGGCGTTGCCCGGGGATGTAACAGTAAGAGATAGATCAAGTATCGACCATCATAAAGACTGAAAAATAAAATTGACAAAGATTATTGTTTAAGGTTAATGGACACGCATGTCTTAATTATTTTTTTTTACGAATTGGTCAAGCTCAAACAAAAACATTGTTTTCAATCGTTATGAGTCTATCGATTGAATAGAATTTTATTATAAACAATTGTCTTGTAAATGGAATTTTAAAGCATTCTGAATGTAAAAATAAAGAAAAATGTGTGCAAGACAATAAGAAACACTACCTGCCAAAAAAAGTGAAGTTTTGTTGAAATCGGTTGAAAAATGTAGGAAATCCGATCCCATATATAAACCAACACACACACACACACACACAAACAAACAAACAAACAACCAAACCACCTGGGTTTTATAATAAGTTTAACTCGATATGAGTTGTCCCCCTTTCATTCTGGCGAGTGATGCCTCTTAATCGTGTTTTCAAATTGATTTCGTGCAAAAACAATTGTTTTTCCAATTTTTGGCGCTGTCAGAACCACCACAAGGTAATTTTACGTAGTCCTGTGAAGTTTTTTGTAATCGGTTGAAAAATCTAGGAAATCCAATCCAATATATAAACGTACAGGCACACACACACACAATCTGCGTTTTACAATAAGTAAGATGTATTATTTATTCAGTTTATTTTGTTCAGCCTAAAATCACCAAAAGCATCTCACCGCTGATCATCGAAATCACTTCACTAGCAATGGGTTGTTAAACTATATGCCGAAAAATCACCTTATGTCACTCAATATACAACCATAGATTTATACAGGTATCATTATTTATATATTCATGTACATATACTTTTTTTAGGATTTTGCTTTCAATTATGTTTTTATATTTTACCGTCTTACTTATGCATAGAAAGGAATATTAAAAATACACAAGTGAATCTCTCTATAATATATAATGTGTTCGTGTAAAGAAACTAAGGAAATGAACAAAATTCATAAAAGTTAAATATTAATAAATCTATTTAACACTGAATTATTAAGATTGCATTCCTCATATTGGCTACTTTTATATTCACAACATTCTGACTGCTGTAACCTTCGAACTTCTTCAGGCTTTGTTCGATATTTGTAATGTTATTTCTGCTCAAGAATTAAAGCTTATTTACAAAACAGACGCTCAACATTTGTTTGTTCGTCGAAAACTATTTATTTACAATAATATTTATCGCAGTTAAGTTCATTTTCTATAATTACCCGTAGAAACATATGTAAATATGTATGAATGCGCATACACTGGCAGCTATGTGTGTGCGTGCGTGTGAACATGTTTGCTGTATGATGTCTTATTTGTTTATCGTTCATTTCCTGGCTTATTGTGTTGTACACTTGAAATCTGCCAGTCTATGTATATTGTACTTTTACAAGATGGCCGTTATCGTTTGAAAAATGAGGATGCACTCTCTAACACTGAAGATTCCGCATCTGGTTCTAATTGGGGAAAAGAAAAACACCAATACATTCAGTAATCTCTTGTCTCACTTGATCATGACAACATTTACACACACCAAGTCAAATTGTCTCTTTCCTTTCCTCTCACTCATCACGGAATGTCTAACAACCATCTGGAAAACTATTTTTCATAAATTTAGCGCCCATCACAAATCGAAGGTTTGCGGGAAAATGGAATTATTTGCAAAATCGGCGTGGATTGTTATCTATTTTATGAAACTATATGAAACAGAAAACTCTAGACTGAAAAGTAAGCAGCATTATTAAAATATGGTGTGTTGCTAATCGATGGTTCAGCTGTAGTTCAGCTGTCAGAATTAGAACTAATTCAATATATTCAGCAGTTGATGTGTCGACAAATAAAAGTTAATGGTAATCGAATTATATCGAAATAGAAAACTACACTTGTAAAGTAAATTTTTAGCTGAAGATTTGTAGTCAAAGTCAAATGAAATGGCTTTGGTTATAAGAAAGAAAAAAAGCATTAATTATGAAAATAAGTTGTACAATAGAAGTGCAAAAAAACGCAATATATATATATATATATATATATATATATATATATATATATATATATATATATATGTGTGTGTGTGTGTGTGTGTGTGTGTGTGTTTTATATATATATATATATATATATATATATATATATATATTGTGTGTGATATTTAGGCAGAATTTTTTCATTGATGCATGTTTCATTATATAATATAGGCAAGTTTTGTCGATTTTAACTAAATTCCTTTCATATTGTCTGATAAGGTTAATAGCATTATAATTGAAAGATGAAAGAAAAACACCATATTGATACATGTTTTTAATCCTATCTAAGCTTTCGGCTTACATAAGCCATTATCAAAGATGAGAATTACATTTCCATATATTGAACAATACACGGACAAAACAATAATAATAGTCTGTTTTTATGGCATGAAAGATTTCAAAGCAACAACAAATTTTTCATAGTTTAAATCTTCACAAATATTCTTAAATGCCATGATAAAAGAAGCCATTGTTTTATACTTAATAGTTCTCGTTTTCACTCTCGCGTGGTCATGTGTGACGTCACAAATTGCGGTGCGATTTTGGCTTCCGCGTCTCGTATATACGAGTTTGTCGTTGCTTGGAAATCTTGCATGCAAACAAAAACAGACTATCATTATTATTTTGTCCGTGTATTGCTCATATACAAATAAGAGGAAAACAAATGGATAAAAATCGACAGTTCGTAGCATTTATTTTTTAAAAAAATGTGCTCAGTACAGAGTAGTGCAAAATATTATTATTATATTTTATTATAAGTGATTATAAGTATATATAAGTGATTATAAGTAATATTTGTATTATAAGTGATTATAAGTATATATAAGTGATTATAAGTATGTATAAGTAATTATAAGTAATATTTGTATTATAAGTGAGTAAAAATTATTTTTTTTTTAAATCTCTACAAAAAAACTTTCATGTCCATGTTAATCAAGAAATACCCACAATTTTAATTCTGACCTTATGCCCACCTTTAACTTTCAGGAAAGAAGTAACGAATTGTTTTTAATTTTACCTAAAAAATCATTTTTATTACCAACCATCGCCTGAGGAAGTACAATCATAATATTTGAAAGCGTTTGTGTAGTGATTTAAAATGTTTTTATTTTTAATATCATATAATAAAAAAAAAATAATAATAATTATAGCTATATATACATACATACATATATATATATACATGTGTGTATGTGTGTATATATATATATTTGTATATGTTTTATATATATATATATATATATATATATATATATATATATATATATATATATATATATATCAGCTTATATCGTGAGAGAACAGTTCAGTAATACCAATAAATTCAAAGTCGTTATGTAGCCAAATAAAAATAGAATTTTCTTGGTAAGTGAAAACTCCGCTAATGATTGTAAAATATTTTGCAGATGTGTTCTTGAAAGAGTCTTAATATCCCTTGTCTTTATAACAGTTGAGGAAAGCCCAATCGTATTAGTAAGTAATATGAGCAGAATATGCGGGATTAATATCAAACGGATCGTATCAAATGATAATACATGATAATACAAATGATCTGAAAAAAGAATCAAATCTGCCAAATTAGTCTTTACATTCCTACATCTGTCAATTTATCATAATATTCAAGCAACTTTATTGTAAAATGCCAAATAATATTAAACTGAGAGAAAGAAACTCAACTCATCATTGCGCATGCGTCTAACTACTTAGAAATTTAGCATTCACAATACCATTAGCTATCTGAATTTGAGAATCAACCACTACCACCGATGGACTATACGATTTGGAATCATATTTTTTACTAAGATAAACTTGAAACCACAAGTGAAAAAAAGATTGGGTTTTACTGATTAATTTGAGCTGGGGTTATGATATTGGAAAATCTGTATTAGAAATCCTGACTTTTCCATCTGCAAGAACCAGTCGTACAGATGGAAGATACATATCTAAGCACTCAAGGCAGTCATCAGTATGGGAACATATAGCATTTGGCTCATACACGTACAACGGAAACAATTATATTTCCATTTGTCTTACAGAATAATTTTAAGACTTCTTATCATGTTTTTCAATTTAACCCTATTTTGGATAATTTAAAATTAGACTATTTTTAGTATCACTTTATTTATAGCTTTATTCTATCTCATTGTTGATTTTTGTCACAACCCCTTGTCGATATACACGCCAATCGCTTTTAGCAATTAACTTCCGATTTGATTGTATTGGTTCTCACCGAACATGTGAGCAACGACGAGGTTTTGGAGAAAATGGAAACAAAAAGGGAAAATATAATTAACATCAAGAAGAGGCAGTTGAAATTTCTGAGAAACGTAACGAGGAAAGAGGGCTTGGAAAACATGATACTCACAGGTCAGATTGATGGAAAGAGGGATGGAAGAAAGCAATGCGAAACATATTTGATGAGCTTAAATAAATGGATGGTAGATCAGGGTTTGGAATATGTAACAAAAGGAGAAAATGTATTACGAGCTGCAAGGGACAAGTAGATGTGGACGACATGATGACATACGCCCTGAAGGGATACGAGACATAAGAGAAGAAGAAGAATGTACCATCTTTATTTATAGATAAGAAAAGTGTTTAAAAGACGTTGATTTACCAAGTTCTCATTCTTTTATTCAATGTCTACTGCATAAAACAATTTCCATCGAACTGATGAGGTATTTCGTCATATCCGACGATAGGAGAGAACACAGTGAGAGGTCAATACCTGTCTTTCTCAAGCGTATTAATTTGAAGTGACGATAAGTAGTTTCAAGAGATATTGCTCGCCACTACACGCTTCTGAACATGAAGAATTATAATAGTTTGAAGAAAAATGCTAGATATTTGATTTTTAAAATATGAAGAACCATTTTAACGCTCATTTGCTCTTACATAGAATTGAAAATAGAAGACTATTCCCCACTTAGCATATTGGGGAAAGATGAAGGACCTCAGGGCAGGCTAGTGAAGCCGAGTGCATCCAAAATCTATGATACTCATGGTGTATATAACTGCCAAAGTAGATATTAGCAGTGAATGATTTGTACATTGAATGTGAGTCAGTAGTAGCAACAGACACACGCTCACACACGTACACACACACACACACATATATATATATATATATATATATATATATATATATATATGTAGCAACACACAGACAAAGACACACACGCACACACACACATATATGTGTGTGTGTGTGTGTGTGTGTGTGTGTGTGTGTGTGTGTGTGTGTGTGTGTGAAAGAGGGAGTAAAACATGAAAATGTCGATTGGATGGAGTCAGAGATGAAGCGTTAGGTCTTGATATTTTTTCGTTTGGCAAAGTTGAAGACAATGTTTTGGAAGAAGAGAGAAAGCAAAACACTTCAACTTTCCGCGCCGTTTCCCCTCCCCCCAGCCAATAAATAAATAAATAAAACGAAGATGAGATTAAAAATGTCTGGACAGATGCAAGATGCAAGTGATGAAGACAAATGATGCTTTTTTCTTCCGCGTCTGTTCGACCATTCGACGGTCGAGGTCACGCTGTCAGGTTTTGTTTGGCTGTGTGCTACTTGCTGTGTCGCTTTTTACTTTTTCCCGTCCACATTTCCTCTTTCGTTGTGAGTGCATCAATGTTTAGGTATAGGTTAATGCATCAGCCCTAGAATCATGAGTGCGTATTTTTTAGAAAAAGTGAAACGAACACAAAAAAATATACACCACTGCTCGACAGATTACACTCATAGTATGTACATGATTGTATACATATTCACACACTCGTAACTGTGATCATTGGGGAGTTTATTTGGAAGGGTGATGCGTGCATTTAGGTTGAAAAGACTGGAGTTTTAAAAAAAATGAATTTGATAACATTTCACATTCTGGTGACATTTATTTCAGGTCATTTAGGTGTGAAATGCTGATAAAGTATCGATACAGTTATTGGCTATGATGTGAAATAAATTTGGCAGTATCAAGTCCTATCGACAGTCATCGTCGCCCGCAAGAGAAGACCACATGAGATTTAAGCTAACTTTAGAGTCCGAAACATGTACTCTCTCAGACATGATGGAAATTGGCGATAAAGAGAATACTTTAAAGATGCTGAGCACACAATCAAAGAAAATCTAATAAGTGTCGATCTCTCTCTCTCTCTCTCTCTCTATATATATATATATATATATATATATATATATATATATATATATCAAGAGAGAGAGAGAAGAGAGAGAAATGCATAGATACATATATAGATATGATATAGTTTTAAGTTATGCTACATTTATAGGTTAAAGTGTTCATTATCAGTGACATTTAAACAGAAAAGTGCACATTGAGGTCAACACCATATGGTGAGTCTTTTTTCATGTTTGAATGCAACCTTCGAGCCATGAGATTGCGTTCAAACATGAAATACTCTATCGCCACTTGATGTTGGCTTCAGTTTCCACTTACGCACACACACACACACACACAATTTTTTATATATTTTTATATGGGTACAAAAATATACGTGTACGTGTATTCATATGTATGTATGTGTATATGTAGTTATATTATTTGTCACACATTTTTATATATAGATCTATAAATATGTTTACTGTATTTCCCCATGTATAATACGCATTTTGTCTTAAAAAATAACCAAAATTAGAGGTGCGTATTATGCTCAACTACAAGAAAATCTCTACAAAATTGTCGTTTCATAGGTCTATTAAAGTTGCGAAATGAGTACTCAACACAAACATACAACAATTTGACACTAATATTCGGCGATTACGACCACATAAGGATGTCAAATACA
>CAHIKZ030002079.1:547500-665000 GCA_903632075.3 Acanthosepion pharaonis | reverse complement strand
AGATTCGGAAAACGATGTACACAAGAGTTCACATTTAAGATAAAACTGATAAAAATGGAATCTTTTTCATTTAGTTCAAACGTAAAATCCACAAATGTGTTTTATTTCTTATAGATTAAAAATTGTTTTCGAGTCAATATTGGTCCCTATCAATTTTATTGAGATGAAAAAAGATATTTACTTTGCTCATCTCATCTAAGGAACTGACAAACGATAAGGATTAAACTCCTGATAGTTTTAAAGAGGGTGATACTTTATATTTGCCAAGTGTGATCAAATTTGACACAAGGCTAAAATAAAAGCGGTAATCCTAATGAATTATATGGTAATTATTACTAAACGACAAGTAATCAAATGAAATGTAAGACTCTATTGAATGTTGATTGTGAGATACATTGAAAGGCTCCCTGCTGGATAAATTATTTGCGAATTTTATACTAGTAATGGAAATCGATATCCGATCCCATATATAAACTTAACTCTTCGAATGATGAATTTTAAGACAGTTTAGAATTTCCCACGTCGATCTTTGATGCAACATAATGTTCGCTAAGTTATTTGCTCGATTCAGTCTTGTTTCATATATTCGCTTTCAATATAAAGTATTTGCTAAAGAAAATATTATAAAACATATGTTTATTATTTACTGGACCTGTTCTAATCCTAGTGTGTTTAAGGCCGATCCATTCTTCAGCTTTCTCTTAAAGATTCGTCAGATGAATGACATTTTTACGACCAGCGACGAAAATATTAATCAATTTGTGTTAATGACCATGAAGGTTTATTTCAGAAATTCAAACAATAGATGAGTAAACTTTTCCCATTTTCTATATTAATTTAAATACGAACACACATATAGTTATTATGACATTTCTTGACTTTATGAACATAAGTATAATTGTAAAAAATATTTGATTGTTTTGCTTTGAGCTCTTCCTATTAATTCTACACCATTTTATTAACAGTATCCACAGAGAGATCCAAACCAATCAATACATTTGTCAACTAGAGAAAAATAATTATATCATCCATTATTCTTACCAGTATCCTCATCATTGATGTTTTGAAGACAGATATGTTCTTCTCCCTTCCTCAGATAAACGGTAATCTTTAAATAGAATGTCATCTCTAATTCTTATTCCTTTATTTTTTGATTCCAAGGTAAAAGATAACCTTCTTTGATGTTAATGCCAGGAATTATAATTTTAATACCAGTCATGATGGAAATTTTAAATATTGTCAAATCCCACATGCAACTAAAGATGGTAGGAGAACACTCGGGTCAAAACAAAGAGATTCACATTAATAATGATGAATTTAAGAGGATGACAGAAGAATGAAATAAAATATCTTCGTTTTTAACCCTTTCGCAAACTAAGAAAGATGTATTCCTCATCATTAATTGAGGACTGTATCATTAGTAGTAGTAGTAGTAGTAGTTGGATGAGGTGGAAGAGGAGGAAGTGTTGAAATGCTCCTGGTTCGATCAAATAGTCTTGTGGACAAACAAGAGTAACTTTCAGCACTCTTCCGTATTCAATAAATTTCCCACTTTATCTGTGCAAATTGGTCTAATGGTTAGCAATTTTCTAAGCATCAGGTAGTTAGGTTGGTCTTCAGTTTTGTGGTTTGTTTATTAAACCGCGGGAAAAATTAACCCGGTCGATACAAACAATTTCTCAAGCGTGGACAAGTAAATCGGCGAAACGTGTCCGAATATTAACTGAAATTGCTTGTTTGCTTCCTTGGTCCTCGTGTCTATGCTTAAATCAAAATTTCCCCGTGCTTGGCATTTCTCTTGAATAGCATTGGTCAGTGCAATATCCCATTGTTCAGCTAGCAAAGGGTTACAGATAATTGGGCATAAAGAGAAAAGAGTGTCGACGTAAAACTTAAACAAATATTTACTATATCAATTGTAAACCTTGTACTTAAGATGAAACTTAGAATTGATAATAAAAAATTATATTTAAAAAGTGATAGAATTAATTTCGCGTTACCAAATCTCTTTCTCTTTTTACTGAATTTCAAGTTCGTGTCTCCATTATATGGCAGAGAAAATTTCAAAAAACTTATATCAGTTAAAGCCGCTTAGAATTAAGACCTTTATAAAGGCATGAAACAAGATGTCCTTTCGTTGTTTATCATAACTAACTATCTTGAATTATCTCGTCTCTTGCATACCCTTTAGATTAACAATGAACAGTGTACTTGTACAAACTGAGAAAATAATAGTTGCCTGTGTCAAGGACAACTTTTTTTATTTGTTATATATTTAACAATATAGATAGGGTTGGAGATACTGAATTTCAACGCAACTGATAAAAACAGTCAACTTGAAAAATTGCTGGCTTACGACCATATCACGTTGAGACATGGGTTCCCATAAGATTACAGAAGTTAAGCAACGTCGCGCCTGATCAGTACCCAGATTATTGACTGCTTGGGAATAACAAATGCTGTAAGCTTGGATGTGAATGTGGAATAATGGAAAACGGTTTGGAATTGAAAATCAGGAGTCGATTTTCAATTCCAGCCGGATTCAGTATATTCACTTATGCGTAAATAACCTTGGAAAAGGTATGAATCCACCTGTTCTCCCCCAGCTATGTGTTAATTAGTAAGAACTGTAACAATAAATCACTATTATCTCTAAAACAAAAATTCTTACAATCCAAAAATATTTTCTGACTTTAAATAAGTTGCAAAGGGTTAATATTCCGTAAAAACAAAATCACTCAATCAAAGAATTGCAGCAAAACAATCTTCCAACTTATTCTTTCATTTGTTTTAATTGTTACCGTTCTATACTGTTTAAATATCTACACAAATCTTTATTGTTTTGAGCTTCATACCTACTATGTGCCCCATAATGCTGGCCTTTTGTCAGTCAAACTTCTGATATATGGTTAAACTATTTAAACTATTCTAAAATTCTAAATCAATGTATGTGTCTCGCGATATTTCAACTTTTACGTCTAAATAATAGGGCGAACCTCCTTCTCTTAGCTTTTGTCTATATATAAGATTTTTCTGTGTATGTGTATACATATGCGCATGCGCGCATATATAAAAATATTTTTCTTGATGCTTTAAGGCATTTTAGCGTGTAAGTTTAAATATGTTCACAATTCCACGTATTTATGAACATGTCAAATGTGTTTTTTTTTTCTCAGGTTGCTAATATTCTTTATACGATGGCGTCTTTTTATATATCCTTCTTTCAGCTATACACGTTTGTACACAAACACACATGCATCATACTTACATTAATACATATATACATACATACATGCATATATATATATATATATATATATATATATATATATATATATATATATATATATATATATATATGTATATGTATATATCTTACACAATAATATTTTGATGCAAAAAAGGAGCATCATTGCTATCTTTACTTCTTTCCTGTACATCGAGCGAAGCGGAAACGCCGATCTCCCACCAGTGGACTTTATGATTAATGCTTTCTCTCGAGCGCGCCAAATGATATCATTTGTAAATTTCTACCAGGTCATATGATATGAACAGGTTTTAACACACTTTTTTGCAGTACCAATGTCTCGGCAGCCATCGCTTTTTCTCTTCGTTCTTTCAAAATTTGTATTCCTTACTTTAAAAATTTTGTCTTTTATCGAGTTTTTCTTTTTCCCTTCCCAGTTTTTGATTTTCCTTTTATGTTTTCTTTCAATTCTTTTAGAAATTTCCTTGTTTTTTTTCATCATGTGTTTTCCTCTTCCCATTTTTACTTTATTTAATCTTTAGTTTATTCTCTTTTTTGGCTTTTTGTCTAGTTTTTTTCACTTACTCTTTTATTTTTCCTGATATTATTATTGTTTTCATTTTCTCTTCTCAAAAAAAATTGTTATTTGTTGCCACTTTGATATTTTCCAAGAATTTTTTCTTTTTAAGGATTTTTACTAATTTTTCAAATGTATACTACTTTTTACTTTTTACTCTCAATTTATTTTAATTTGTTTCCATTTATATTTTTAGTCTCCATTATTTTTCATTGTATCTTTTCCTTTCATTCTCATCTTTTTCTTTATTTTACACTTTCGTTTTTTTTTTTTCTTCTTTTTCATTCTCACTCTAAATATTTATTTAGTTTTCGTGATAGTTGACTTCACGTTTTAAATTCTTTTCTTATAAAACTATGTACAACAAGACGGAACATTTTTCCTTATCATATTTTTATAGTACAATGTGACATAATTTTAGGCCTTTTAAATCTTACTTAATTCCTTTTCTAAAATCTTTTCATATTTTTCTCTTTTTATTTGTGCTTCAAAATACGCAATAGTAGTATAGCTAATGAGAGTTGAATTTCATCAAACGTTTTTGCAAAAGAATTATCAACGATTCTAGATTTTTATTAGAACGCTTTAATCAATTTACCCAAATCAAGGCGATAATGTCACTAAGACGCAAGAATCTACTGGAAGTAAAAATAGGACAAGACTTTAGAAAGAACCGGAAATAGAAAACAATGAATAAACCTCTACTCCTATTCGAAATACTAAGAAGCTGTGTCAACCGGACGATAGGCGTACCCATCTACACATATTGAGGAAAAAATAAATAAATAGTATAAATTTCAAAGTTTAAGCGTATACGCTAGAAATATATATTTGACATAGAATTTAAAATTAACAGGAAACCTATTCCCAAACAGGGAACAAAAGATAATCCACTATTCTTGTTCAAAAGTCTGGGGAGGAGTGTGAACAGGTCGATAGGTAAATCTCTCTTCTTATAAGCTCTCAGTTGGTGCACTCGTTTAGTTAAAACTCATAGTCTGTAAGTCCTCGGCAAGGTTAACTTGTCAAAACTTAATGAAATAGGCAAGTACTGTTGGTAAGTTTATTTTACACTGGTACATGGATGTAATAAATCTCTGACATACTTCCACAACAACTGGTTTCTACTGAAATCGGGGATGTTCTTTCCTTTATATTTTTAAGTTTAATTTCTAAATTAGGGCAATTATAAATTAAAAATAATAATAAAAAATATATAACAACATAATATTGATTAAAAAGAGTTTGACTTAAGTTTCATTCTCAACAGAGATCTTGCCAATCGCTGTATATTATGTATTTATTTGTTTAGAAAGCCGAGAATTTTCCCATTTTGACTTAAATGAATAACTTTACTACTTCTCTTTCGTATATCCAACTGCCAACATCATTTTGTAACATTTATTTAGTAAAATATACAATTTTAAAAATTGTTTTTTTTTTTAGATTTACTGCAACGAATTGAACATGAGAAATGTGTAATAACTGAAAAATCTGTTAGTTAACAAGCGACTAGTCTAAAGTATTTCGACACTATACTCTCACCGAATTATCCCATATCCCAAGGGATTTTAAATGAAGAATAATGTTACTTTTGTGTGGACAAGATCTGTCCCCAAAATATTCCGTCAATTAATTTTAACAAAAATACTCTAAGTTAATGACACCTTAGTTCCACACTTACCGCCATCAAATCAATCGTCACATTCTTGTGTATTTTTAAAAGAACTTGTAAAATTTTCTTCAGGGATTGTCATCAGCTGCTTAATTGTGTTCTATTAAATCTGTTTCATTGGTTTTCTATCTAACTGGAAAAAACAGGAAGTTGGTGCCAGATTTGAGGTGAAAGAGTTCTGAACAATCTGTGACATGAGGTTCCGCCGAAGATATCTGTAAGAAACGTGAAGAATTTATTCTAAGACAGGCATTGTGAATTCAAAAGTAACACAGTATATAAGCCAGCGATGGAGTGACTGGTTATGTGTGTGCAGTCGGATTCCATCTTCGATTTCACTATGTAAAATCCGAGCAACCAGTTATTCGACATGGATGGCTAAGTTTTGTAACTTTTTTTAAAAGAAACATATATAGAATTTAGAATATTACCGACATTACACCGAACAAAAGAAAGTCATAATTTCGTCTAAGTTGCCACAAGTCTTAGAACAAGTTTAAAGTAATTAGCAGATTCCTTGTAAAAAAGTTAATTCACTCGGCAAATGTGTAAAAGAAATGCACAATAGCAAGTAGAATTTTCCTGACATGATGTTGTACGCCATCTTTGTGATTGGGACATTTTCTAATTTACTCTTAGTTTGAATGTTTATTATATTTCGGCCCCCAAAACTCAATTTTCATTTCTGACAGCAAATGACCTCTCATAAACTTGAAACTTAATATCAACTTCCGGATTTTTGACCTCCGATTTACTTCAGCATTTTTGATCTACTTAATAATACGTCAAATAATCTCTTAAGATTTTATTGATCCTATTGAACACATATTTTATTGATCCTATTAAATACATATTTAACTATGATTAGTTTGGTACAAGGCTACAATTGTGATTTGTGATAGAAGTTGATGACAAGAATCAAAGAATTCCAGAAACAAAATATACAAAATGCTTGATTCTTGAATATATTCAGAGGCAATGAATTAGTCAAAATATTCGTCTTGTTCTGGAATTTAGCGTCATCTCGTATTAACTCTAAGTTCAAATAATCATTGGCTTTTAATGTAGCACGTTTATAAAAATAAAAATCTAAATTTTTTATGCCAATATTGAAAATTGGAAAAGATGCTTCTTTATTTGAACAAGGGTGAAAAAGCAAATCAGAATTACAAATGATTTTTGAAGTTTTGGTTATATAGAAACATGCTTAGAATACCTTGAACGAAAAATGTGAGTAATAACTCAACTTTAAAGAAAATAGAAAGAAAAAGAACACTTATACATAACTCCAAGACAAAAAATACATAACGAGGGAAGAGGGCTTGGAAAATCTGATATTCACAGGGCATATTGACGACAAGAGGGACAGAGGAAAGTGAGCTTGAGTAAATGGACGTCGGAAGAAGATTTAGGAGAGATCACAAAAAGAAAAAATGTTGAGAGATACAAAGAGTAGGAAATTGTGGAGAGCCATGATCGACAGCTTGAATGGATATAGAAGATGATGCTGGTTACGAAATAGGTTCTGAGAATGATCGAACGTTTCAAAAATTGGTTTATGAAAATGTGTGCTTTTTTTTGATGAATGATGTTTCGTGTTCGGTAAGATCAATTGAATTGAGAATAATCAAATGAAGACAGACATGGTGAATATATCAGTGTTATACGACGCAGAAGATAAGAAACATGTTCGAAATATCAAAATTGAACTTTGAATATAATTTACTCCGGCGTGTTTCTGTTACTCGTTTTAACTTTGATATTTGCCAAGGAATTCACCGAAAAAAGATTCTCCTGTAACTTGTTTCTATGGGGCAGGTGTTAACAACTATTCTATTGATATAATGCATGACATTGTGAATAAGCAGAACACAATTACACATGCCAAAGACTTCTCTTCATCCAACGAAGGTAATATTGCCTATTTGATGGAATTTGAAAAAGGACCTCTACTATGAGATCTTCCCAATGACTGATTCGAAAAATGTTGCTTTCCATTCGTCTAAATGTGTAAATGAATGACGAAAACCGCTGGAATTATTTATAAGAAATGTTGTAAAGTTCTATTAAGATAACACTACAGCACATGTTTCTTTGGTGACCAAGCAAAAACTATTACAGCTTGACTTGGAAGTTTTCAGACATAGCCCATATTCAAAGGCTACTGTGGCATTTACCATTCACACCTTTACAGAATTATCTAAATGGAAGATGTACCGTATTTTCCGGCTTAAAAGACACCTTTTTTCCCTAAGGAATACCCTGAAAATACGTCTACGTCTTCCAAGACGAATGTAAGTCAACGCCCAGGCTCAAGTAAGCTTGACCGGTCACCTAATTGGCTTGACTGATAGGGACGTTGATTTGCATGTTGAGTCATTACACTATAATGTTAGCTATCGATCTAACTTTTACATGATGTAACCTCAGTACTTAGCTGTTACAAGTATTTCCAAGGCTATAAACCTTCCTGGAGCCGAGCCACAAGCTTAAACATGCTCTGTTTACTAGCAGCGGCGGGGTCGTTTCTGTCATTGACATACAAAGAAAATAGGACGTGTAATTAATGTAAACAATACGTGGTACCTGTATGTAAGGGACGCATGGTGAATGTGTTGTTGTATGAGAATGATTTTTTTTCTTAGAAATGTCTTTCCAATATTAGAGTGCGTCTTCCAAGCTGCAGTATCTTGTAAGCCGGAAAATACATTAATTACCATGAAAATTGGAGGAAGCACTTGGAGAATTCTTGATTTTGATTTCTTGTCATGTGAGGATAAAAATACATCATGAAAAGAGTGAAACTCACTGCTAAACATATTTTTTTCAATAAAGATAATGTCAAAATAAAAAATTTCTTTTAAACCTAGTGATAGAAAAAAGGAACTTGTATCAAATCCTTATTTGTTTTCTCTATTTGATAGAGTAAAAAAGAAGAATTTGTATTGTACGAATCTATTGCAATTAGTAGATTGTATTGTACGAATCTATTGCAATTAGTAGATTGTATTGTACGAATCTATTGCAATTAGTAGATTGTATTGTACGAATCTATTGCAATTAGTAGATTGTATTGTACGAATCTATTGCAATTAGTAGATTGTATTGTACGAATCTATTGCAATTAGTAGATTGTATTGTACAGATCTATTGCAATTAGTAGATTGTATTGTACGAATCTATTGCAATTAGTAGATTGTATTGTACGAATCTACTGCAATTAGTAGATTGTATTGTACGAATCTATTGCAATTAGTAGATTGTGTCTCTTGTTGGGAACTTGATCTGACATTGATACAAAACAACATCAGAAGTTTTGTTACATTTTCCAGATACTTTCAAAATGGCTGGAGATATGAAAAATAACACTCAAAATGTAGAATATGTACAAGGTTCTGAAAGGTTCTCGGTCCCACTAAGAAGAGATTCTGACATGAATCTTGCTTTACCGTATTTATTGTAAATAACGACTCTCAAAGAGTATGAAACAATGTATTTGGCTAGATATTAGTCTTCGTCTCCAAAGGTGAATGGTTTGAATTCATTACAATAATGGTGATAACTGAGCTTCCTAAGCACTACACCTGAACAATGTACCAATGAAAAATTTTTAATACCGCGCCATTATACCGTTCGAAGTAGTTGAAAGATTTTGTCAAAGAAAAAAGCATTATACTTATATATATATAGTAAGATTACATACTTGTGGATGGTACAAGGCCAGAATTAGGAATAATCTAGTGAGAAATGAACTCACAGAAATGTTAATAGCCTTCGAACATAATTCAGTATATTCTACGGTAAGGAACCTACAGAAATAATTTGCTTAAAATGATATAACTGGAAAGGAATTGGTAATGTATAAAATGACGAATTTAGGCGTGTGGGCATTGCATATTCTTCGAAATTTAAAAACTTTTGTAATTCAGAATCCATGGAATAGTTTACTTCAGAAGGTACAATTGGAAAGAAATTGATTATATATGAAATATTGATTTTGGACGGGTGGGCATTGTACATGTTTTGGAAATCTAAAATTTTGTTTGGTAATTCCGAATACTAAACTTAAGATCTTGGTACTACAAATAGGCAATAATGAGAATTGAGTCTGCAGAATTGGGCGTAGGCGGAGGTATATATAATATATATTCGATCAGTAATGGTTTGTATTATTAGGTTAAAAGATAGTGTTTATAATAGTCGTAAAATCGATGGCGTTAATTACTTTTTGTCTTTCAAAATGATAACATAGATGTGATCAGTGTGAAAACAGTAATAATTTAAAAGAACTGATATGACAAAATCAGTGAATATATTTGGGGAATATGAGATATATTTGACAGTGACAATAAAAATCTATGAGCTATCTTTAATTCCCTTCGAGATCTGAATAATAATTGTTTTATTCTTTTTATATTTATTGCCTTTTTTTGTCCAATTTAGGGAGACCAAAAAAATTAATGCCGTTGTAGTAAATGTAATGGCTGAGTTCGATGGATCCGAGTTGAAGGCGTGTGAGGGCCTACTCTATTCGGGTTGGGAAACTATTATCATTTAAAATCTTTACAAAAAAGAATGATTTCATTCACAAAAAGGGAAGGTGTTCATATCTATCTATCTATCTATCTATCTATCTATCTATCTATCTATCTACCTCAATCATTTCATATCAATCTATTCATATCTATCTCAATCTGTTTAGCTCTATATATCTCAATCTGTTCAGATCTATCTATCTATCTATCTATCTATCTCTCTATTATTTTCTCTTGCAATTCCATCTAATCTTCTCATTATATAATTTTCTATCTATTTTAATTATTATCATTATTACTAGTATTATTATTATTGTTGTTGTTGTTGTTGCTGATGCGGTTGTTATTGTTGTTAGACGAATATCGTCATCATTATTATCATTAATGTACCTTTCACAGTCCTATTTTCTATTCTTCTTTAGTTTCTTTTAACACATTCGACACCCCTATTCTCTCTCTTCTGTTTTTTGTCTACCTTATTCTATTCCCTTCTCTCTCTCTCTCTCTCTCTCTCTCTCTCTTTCTCTTCCCTGCTGCCTCCTCTCCGTTTTTTTCTTCTCCTTTAAACACTTCCCTTTTCCTGTGTGATAACTTTCTTCCTTCTCCGATTTCTTGTCTCCAATTCTGTTTCTCCTTCGTGCAGCAGGATGCAATCAGGGCATCGCCGGCCGCGGGCATACCATCGCTGAGTGACTGGACTGGATGATGGCCGCAAGGCACGGTGTCCGTCGAATGTCTTGCGATGATTTATGATATGTTTTCAAATATCCAGACATTGACTTCACGGAGTTTTCTTATGAGATTAGGCAGCAAGCTGAAATTCGAAATCTTCTCGAAGATTAATTATCCATATTTTGACCGGTGTTCCTTCCTGGCGGCAAATTATAACTTTTCTTACTTTCTTTTCTTTTACACTCCAACAAACATCATTTTTTTTCTTGCTCTATATGCCGTTGTATTTTATACATGAAAGTAGTTCTTGTCAGTTTTCATTCTTTTTCCCCCCTTTTTGCCTCTATATTTCGTATATAAAATGTCTTGTTTTTCCTTCTTTTTTAACAACCTTTTTACATTTACTTGACATTTCGATTTCTATATCTACTTTTTTCATTCAGTTTCATAGTTTCTTTTTAAACTCCTAAAACTTTAATATAGTATAAACTATTTAATGTTTTTTTTTCATTCTTTTCTTTTACTCTGCATGTGTGACTGTTTATTTCGAGCTAAGACGAATCGTAGACGTCACAAAATCTCCTTTGATAAAAAATTAATTGTTACTACTTATTTTAGCACAATGTTTTGAAATTAAGGAGAATTGAAACGACGGTCAAATGTCTGGTCGCGTGTTGCATCAAATGCGACAAATATTTGCAAATACATTTCAACCAGGAAAAAACAATGTAGATTTTATTTTAGGATTTTATCTGTGGCTTGTAATAAATAACGTTTGGTCAGCATAGGAATATATTATTAATCGTGTAATCAAGGGAGCATTCAAAATATTTGCGATTGATATATTTATATTTATGAATACACATAAATTGATGTATGCCCATATATATATATATATATATATATATATATATATAACTGTGAACATTGAAGTCAAAACTTAGATGGTAACAGGCTGATTCATGCAAGACATGAAACACCCTGTCGCCTCTAAATGTTGACTTCAATGTTCACTTTATTATACTTGCACACGCTCTATCTCTGATATTGAGCAATTTATCCCATAAATATAGCAGACCCTAAGATATATATATATATATATATATATATATATATATATATATATATATATATATATATATATATATATATATATATATATATATAAGGAGAATATAAGTATTCCTAAATTGAAATAATTCCTTATGTTTTTTTTAATTGTTCATTTTTGTACCTATTTCATTATTTCATATTCCGTCAATGATTTTACAATACATTGTAATAGAATTATCTGTTTGGTCATCATGTTTGCACAGATTATTTTCAAAAAACCACCCACTGTTTGCCTAAAAGAATATCGAGAGACCGGAAACAAGTGTATCCAAATCATAGAAAATAAAATATTACACACACACATATATATATATATATATATATATATATATATATATATATATATATATATATATATGTATATATACTAGTACCACGTGTGCTATCATACTTAGGATTCATAAATATATACAGCATCAAATTAACTAAACTGAATTAACTCCAATGATTACACACATATATACATATATATATATATATATATATATATATATATATATATATATATATATATATATATATTAGATCTATATATATATATATATATATATATATATATATATATATATATATATACATATATATATATATATATATATATATATATATTTATTTCGTGCGTGTGTGTGTTTTGTGGGTGCATGCGTGTGTGTGTGTGTGTGAAATATTCCGTAAAGTCTTTGCCAAATGCCCAAATATCAGATGAGTATGGGAACAATATTGCTTGACAAAGGACTTCACTTAGGATTCATAAATATATACAGCATCAAATTAACTAAACTGAATTAACTCCAATGATTACACACATATATATATATATATATATATATATATATATATATATATATATATATATATATATATATATATATTAGATCTGTATATATATATATATATATATATATATATATATATATATATATATATATATATATATATATATATTATATATATATATATATTTTCGTGCGTGTGTGTGTTTGTGGGTGCATGCGCGTGTGTGTGTGTGTGTGTGTGAAATATTCCGTAAAGTCTTGCCAAATGCCCAAATATCAGATGAGTATGGGAACAATATTGCTTGACAAAGGACTTCACAGTACCGCTTTTCTTACACGCACTAACACACATAAAACAAGCAGAAACATAGACGCACAGACATATATATCTCTATTGAGATTATTTTTAAAATGTTCTTTTTTTCATCTGTAGGTTCTGTATTTTTCAAGAAATATTCGCAATAAGTTGTTTTTATGCAACTCTGTGTTGGTTATTCCTATTAGGAAAAGGCATAATATTACAGATATAGATATTTCTTATTATAATTCTTTAAAGATTCTCATTTGGTCGTCAATATTGAAGAAAATATTCGATGAGAAAAGAAAGGAGTCATGTAAAATTATTGATTTAAGGGCAATGACGATGTTAGTCATTACGAAAGTGAACAGTAATCACAGAAAAAAGTAAATGAAAATATTGACCACGTCAGAACTACAAAATAATTTTTTCAAGAAAATGAAAACAAATAAAAATAATAAGGGAATAAGGAAAAAATGTGGTCTAGGCACTAAGTAAAATGTTAGTTATTATTAATAGTTATAATTTTAAACAGAGGGAATATGCAGAACACTAGCTAAGGACATGAAAAGCAACCACATCTGAAAACAATATAAATGGCGATGTAGAACATGAAAACTGATGTTTGCCCAATACAGCTTTACATACGTTACAAAAAACACTTTTTCTGAATCGGTTTCATAGCCTAGTTCACCCAACTTATGCATCTCCGTTTTGGTTACTTTTCTGTCTTTATGCAATAATCTTCTCAATCCTTTTGGTTGACTAGTTTTCTGGTCCTTTACGAAAATAGTGAACCAATAGGATTACGAATACTACAATGGTGGAATCTCAATAATTATATTATAGGCAGTAATATTAGAGATATCTTGAAATGCAGATAATTCTTACAACTTATGAGACAAAGGGTTAATTTACGGTTGTTAAGTTTTAAACTGAGGTATATATTCATCCAAAACAATGCTCCTTCATATTTTGCCAAGTTGACTTTTGCACATCTTGCCCCAAAAGTTTCAAGCACACCAAATTAATGGAATAGCCTCAGCCATCTATAATATTAATCCAACACAAAATACATAGGCCGTCATAAAAGGATGCGTGTGTAAACCCAGAAATAAGATTCAAACAGTGAAAATTGTTGCAATTCAAGTTAATAAAAACAGTAGAAAAATTAAAATAAATATGCGAATTACCGATAAATGTTATAGAATATCATTTATCAAGTATTTATGCTTGATTTTTGACAATCTTTTTTTAATAACATTTTTGAAATACAAAGAATAATTTCTTATTCTGATGTATGAAATCTTGTTAACCAAACATATGTTACTGTAGTTAAGATATTTTACGATTTATGCATAAATAAAAATTTGCATAATAAAAGCTGACATCCTTCAACATATACAAGTGATACTTTTTAATGTTTTTTTTTTATTTATATTTAATAAACTTCACCTTGTTTGGTTTAGTAAACTCTTACTAAGCAAGGATGCTGAAACTATTTAAAACATTAATGGATGGCGCTAAATTTTAAAGAGGATGTTACCTTAAAATTTAATATCAAAGGTTACCATTACCCAAGAAGACAGATCAAACAAAAAGAGATAAAAGTTAAAGGGAACGTTGAGCATTAATGGGGTAATTTCGTTATTATTATTATTATTATTATTATAATTATTATTTCCTTTGATTTCTGTTGCTCCTAACCAGAGACATAAGGTCAGAAATGGCTTCATGATATTTTCCACTGATCATCTTTGTAAAAAAAAAAATCTCACACACATTTTCCATAGATAAATCACTTCGAAATGTATGAGAGGTGCTTTTGAGTACATTTTTTTTTATTTCCTTAACGAATCTGTTACCAGGAATCTATTGGAACCTTTTCCAATCGATCCGAGAGCTCCAACTACAACTGGGATTATTGATGTACCCATGTGCCACTATTTTGAGATTTACACTTCAAGATCTTTGTATTTTGTTTGTTCTATGCAGATCTACAAATATACATTACAATCTGCAGGAACTGCCATGTCAATAAGAAAGCAGATTCTATTCTTGTGGTCGTTGATCGCAAATCTGAGAGATTAGCTTTGATTGTTCTGTCTGTGTGTAATGTAATTGTTGTCATTATTATTATTATTATTATTATTATTATTATTATTATTATTATTATTATTGAATATAGCTTAAAACCTTCCAAGAAGAGAAAACACCTTTGTCCCAAATTGAGCGAGAAAATTACATTTGACGAAGGCAAACACGTTTGAAATTTAGGGCAACTTTTTTGAACTGCAGGCAGGGGTGTGTGTGACCCTTAAAACTTTGGAATATCGTGTATATATATATATATATATATATATATATATATATATGTGTGTGTGTGTGTGTGTGTGTGTATATCTGTGTGTATAATTATTGACTTTATTCCCTACAAGTAGTTAAGTATAATAATATTTACAATTATAGAGATTATAATATTTAGGAAAAAGAAAACAGTTTCCTTCAGAGTCTATGACGTTATGCTCTGCCAGCATATCTTCAAAATATTTTCCTCTAAAGTGTTTGTCAGGTTTGAGAGCGTTTGTATGTTGAGGGGTGTCACTAACTTTCCCAAGCTCATGCACTTGGGTAGGCCACACGTGAGGAATAAGTCGGTGTGTTTAGATCGGACTCTTTGGCCCCGCCTCAAGGTCGTATCTCCGCCGCTCTCAGTCTTTTGTGATATTTCACCGCCACGCTGACGATTCCGTCTGACATGTGACCACCCCATCATCCAATTGAGCCCCCGTTCACTCTGGCTGCTCTCGGCTCGGATGATGGATGGCTGGGAAAATCTTTCGATCAGTTTCGAATAGGCAGCGAGATTGATGCCGAGCACCGAATCTCTCTCGCCGTCCCCGTCGTTGACTAAGTTTGACAATCATAGTTATCAGTTGTCCCGGATAAACGGAGGAACATTTTAACAAACGTGAAGAAGGCTTAGATGTTAAGGAAAAGAAACTCAAGGGCAGAAGAGTAGAGATATGATGTGGAGGGGGAACGAAGACTAAAAGAAGGAAGTGTTTAGTGAGGAGATAAAAAAATGAGATGTATACCAACTGAAGAAGATGGAAAAGATGTAAAGTTGAGAGAAAAAGAAAGAAGGAACTGTGAATGAGAATAAAAGGGGACGAGCAGGCCCTCCCCAGCAAGAAGTTTAGCGCAACACAATCTTTCTATCCCTTTGCTCATTAGACATTTTCTTATGTTAAACTGAACTAGAGAAAAGGAGAAAACAGAAACATATATGAGAAAAAGACGGTTAATCAAATGAGCAATAACTAGAGATAGACGGTATATATTACAGAGAGTATGCAGTATATATTCACTTAACGTTTCACTTGAGGTGCAACTGTAAAAAGACGTAATGCGAAACCATTTTTGCAAAGACTCAGTGATAAAAACAACAGTTAAGTTGTCAATTATTATACGATTTTAAGCGATTATTGTATCGCTAAATTAAATCACGACTTGCTAAGTAATGTTTACTTTCATCGCTAAAACCCTTTTTATTTTCTTTGTTCTTAGATTATCAAATAAAATTAAAGTTTCATTTGTATATCAGGTAAGGTGTCATACTGATTTATGCCGTCCAGTTATATGTTTTAAAATTATTTTCCTATTTTTCAATACTTTTATATCAGGTTAACTTCTTAGCCGACAAGTACATAGTTACATCTTTTGCCGTTACTACGAATATGAAGTTAGTTGAGAACTTTTATCTGCAGCTAGCTGTCTATGCTTGAATCTCTCTACCATTCCTAATTTCTTTCTAGTGTTATAATGTTTTCGTTTTTTTTTTTTTATGCATGTCTGTCGTGCCGAAAGATTGTGCAAAATTAGCCATAATGGCAAATGATTCTCGGAATAATTATTCGCAAAGCGAAAGTTTCAAGGAACTATGTCGATGATACGTCTATATATGGGCGCACCGCTTAAACTCTCGATGATCAGAAATTAGCGATTGATCCCTCTTCCGATATCACAAAATACCTAATGGGGTAAGTACTGGCTGGTTACATTCAATACCTCGCAGACAAAGCTGGTTATATTCCATCACCACCGATCTGACCCCGAACATCCCTCAATCAGGTTGTAGGGAGGTCCTCTCGGGGAAGCACCATGCCTTGAAAGACTGTTGGGCCTCAAACTCACACCCGATCTCAAGTGGAACTAGTACATATGATCCATTTCTAAGGATGCAAGTAAAATTGTTGGATCTCTGTATCGCTCCAGTAAGCACCTCATGTTATCCTTTACCTTTACAAGCGCCTGGACAGGCCGACAATGGAGTACTGTTGTCATATTTGAGTGAGAGCCGCCCAGACCTCACTCTCCAGCCTTGAAAGAAATTAAAAGGGCCCCTGGGCTCTTGTGGGTGACGAATTATTCTCCACCCTTCAACGTCCGTCCCACAGGCGGAATGTAGCAAGCCTATCTCCCCGCTACTTCTACGGAAAGTGCTCGGATGAACTATATTCGCATTTTCCCGCTGAGGCAAATCTTATCAGTAAGAACGCGTCATGTCACTTACATAGTAGCAAATCACCCGCATTCCCACCGTATATCATCGGTGAGAAATAGGCCTGACTGGAACAGCTTCTTTCCGCGAACCACTTCACTATGGAACCGACTTCCAACTGGGTGTTCCCCGAATCGCTACAATCTTGTTCATAGGTAGGATTAACCGTTATCTTCCTCTCCTATACACACAAATGGCCTCCAAACTTAACCCTCTACCTTGAGTGGTGCCCGAGACTTGTAAATGTTGAACCTCTTTGTCAAAAAATCGTAGTGTTAATGAGTTAAAAATTAAATAATAGCAAAAACTGAACAGTCGAATTAAATGCTTTTGTAGCCTACCGTTTGTTGCCGTGCCTTTAAAGGATTATCCTATAGAATCATGAATAGGAATATTTAAATAGATCAAAATTTGTGAAATAACTGAATGCGAGAAAGAAAGAATGGAAGTAAAAATATACGCTGAATATGTGAATATTCACACATATACGTGAAGATATTTAAATACATGTATGTACTTACACTGATATGCGTATACACACATATATATAAATGGGATAATGTTTTCATAAAATGAAATATGTACATTTTCCCCACTATCTATCTATCTATCTATCTATCTATCTATCTATCTATCTATCTATCTATCTTCGTCTGTTTATTATCTATCTATCTATCTATCTATCTATCTATCTATCTATCTATCTATCTATATTCGTCTGTTTATTATCTATCTATCTATCTATCTATCTATCTATCTGTATCCTAATGTAAACACTTTGGCATAGAATAAGTTAAATATTCAATACTGCGATGGTTTACCAGCTTATCGATAACTGGGTCTGTTCTATCCTTGACGTTTTCCTTCATTGCAACTCTGAGATAAAGTAAGCAATACTTATAAACCAATATAAACGTACAAATGTTATTATTCTGTATAGTATTATAATCTTATTTTCGATGTCTTTTTACTATGGCTCATCTAATAAAAGTCTCAAGAGCCACACATCGTAGAGGATTACTGAATGAAATGTTTGATATGAATATAAGAAAAAGTATAAAGAAGTGAATATTGTGCGGATAAGAAGGATGGATAACGATTGGCCGCGTCTCTCGTAGTTTTCCGATCAGCATTCCAGCGAGGAGGTCTCTTTCTCTACAAAGCAGAAAAGATGTCTGCTTACAATCGAAATATTGAGTATACGTGTGGGATTCGACTCCGCATAAGCAATATGGCGATTCGTAGTTATAAAGTCATGAAATCGAGGGATCTAAGGAAAGGAACTCATCTGAACATTTGCCAGGGTAATAGAGATAGATTAGCGAGAGGCTTGAGATATTTCGTCGATGGGAAAGATGCTGTTAAAAATGTCATCCTCCATCTACAAGACCGCGTAAAAATTTGAAAAGATTGAGCAGCGTCAGCAACAAATTGGTAGCAATACTCCATTCCTTTATCTGACACTTGTAAATATAATGCCTGACAGTAGTTAAATACTTCCTGAAACAGTCAAATGAACATCTGCGAAGTGTTTAAACAGACGGCAAAATGTGTGACAGTGAAATTTGAAGGCGCATTGGAATAGCGAAATATGTCTTCCAAAGTATTAAGAAACATGAAAATGTCGTTAGAAACAAAGAAAAGAATTCTGAATATTTTATATTTATTTTATTCTACGAGGGTGGATGCTAGACAATATTCTAGAAGTTGAAGAAATGACTTGAGACAATTTACAAAAGGATGTAGACAATAGCATAGTCAGAGCAGGTGAACAACTAAAGCTGTTTCAAGGAAAATGGAAACAAAAAGACATTTATACATAGAATCAGAAAAAAGAGTGTAGAGATTTCTGGGACACTATGAAGAAAATGAACTTGTAGATTCTAACACTTACAGGATATAGTGAGGTTAAGAGGAACATACATTAACAGAGGGTGACCGATCTATAAAGGTTCTATAAATGCATGACAAAACAGGAACTAGATAGGAGTAATAATGAGACAAAAATACTGAGAGCTACAAACGATATGAAATTGTAGATCGCCATGATAACTCATGACTTTTTAGGACAGGGCACATTCTTGCTTCGATTATAATGTAATTTCAAATGAAGCATGATTTTAAGCTGTTCCAATTGGAACGATGAAAGACAAAATAAGATTACATATTACTTTCTAAGCCTCTGAGATTAAAAGAAACAATGTAAAACCAAAAAATATTTTAATACACGTATCTTAACAATGGAAGGGATTTCCTTAAATAGAAAATTAACTTAACAAAACCTGGCTTTCACTTGGCCGCCAAACATTGCCACCATTAAGAAACACCTACTTTAACTTCGAAGCAAGTGGTGCTGAATTTTTAAGCGCACGCATTTGTTCATTTTATTCTCTATTCATCATTTCGTATTATTTGACTCTCATGCACATATATCTTCAGACGTTCAAACTCTACTTGTACATCATGCCATATTTGACACACACTCATACATCTGTCAATTTCCATTTATGTTTCTTCTTTATTATTCTCATTTTTGTTTCTATCATTAATGGCACAACGTTATTCATTGTAACAAAATCTTCATTTTAATACTAATCTAGAACTTTGTCAATAGTCTTCCGACAACTCTACAGATTACTAAACTTAGCTCGTTATATTACAAGGAACTCGTCATTCGATTATGAACAGATTAATAAAACGACATTTTAAAGAGGTTTTCACGAATTCAATCACAAATAAGAGATAAGCTGCAATAATCCAACGGAAAACACGTTCGTTCAGCCGATTTTTTTTCGTTCGCAAGTTTTATTTTCTACTGTTTTTTTTTTCTTTTTTTTATAAAGCTGACATGTTCCTGTAGTGAAATAGAATTGTTAACTCACTACTTTTTCTCCAGAATACTTGATTAATTCGGGTTAAGATGGGAATTGATTTTGTCTCACTTTTTTAGTGTCTTTTTTCCGAATGTCAGTTGAATTTTATTGTCATGTCTGTTTTTGTTAATATTAATAATTAACTTAAATTTTCTATACCTGTTTATATTTATTAATGCGTTCATCTTACTCATCCCTTTTATCTCCACCTACCTCAGTATTCTCCTATCTATCTATCTATCTATCTATCTATCTATCTATCTATCTATCTATCTATCTATCTATCTATCTAACTAAACTTTTAGGCATATGTGCAAACAGTGTCTTGGTTATCGGCGTGGAAACTAAATCGACATACTGGGTTCAAATCCTAGCCTAATCTGAACAAATACAAAAAGGTTGAATTTCTCTCTTCTCCCCACCCCAGCTATGTATTAAATACCAGAGTAAATTGGCCTATTTAGTCTTGACTAGAAATGAGTCTAATACTCAGCATTCCAAACATTTGAGAAGGCAACGGGAAACCACACCGTAATCTTTCACAATACAGTATAGCAATTCATAAATAATAAAAATGGAAGGTATACAGAATCAGGATCACCTACGTCCTGAGAGGAGATAGAATTAAAAAATTATCCAATAGCAAAAATGTTACCTGAGAACTTCAGTTTAGGAAGAGAAATCCTACTTTTTAAAATCTGAAGTAATAAGGATCATCAAACTTATCCCCAATCACTCACAACGCAACTATAAAAAAATATAGTGAAAAATTCTTATAAACTGACTTCGCAGTCCTTGTAAATAGACTTCTTATAAATAAACATCATAGATGAAAATGAATGATCAGAAAATGCTTACTCAACAAGAGACTATCTGCAAACAAACGTGTTTCGATTTTAGTTTACCATGAAAAGGGATTTCACTCGCTATAACACTATTCAGTATTTAAATGGCAACGACTGTTGGGTATTAACGAAAATTATGTAAAAATTATTGAAAATATAAGATAACAACTCTGGCAATAATTCAACAACAGAAAGATTCAGATAAAGTAAATATGGAAAACAAAGTGGGTGAAGGAGATAGAATTTTGCCGAAATTATAAGCAGCATGCATACAAAGAATCTCCCAGAAAAGGAACTCAGTCGCGATGGGAACAAACATAAAACACACACGATATTCTGATTGTATGTTTAATAATAATATAAACACACATCTGATAAATTAAGAAGTATACTGAATTATTGAAGTAGACCAAGTCTCAATTTCCGTATGAAAAATGAACAGAAATAAACAAAAATTAATATTGATTTGTAATTCGTTAATGTATATAGTTTCATGGAAAATCATTTAATAAAAAAATGGAAACATAATGACGAATCTCAATAAAATATAAAATGTCTAATGTATAATGGCAGATTTGATGCTTGGCTTTGCATCATAATGACTAAAAATCATTTCAAAACAAATTTTGAAATGCGAAATCATCATTAATGCTAATGCAAATATTAACAGATAGAAATGTTATGACAATATTAGCCATCTCCTTATAAGGAAACATTCAGCACTCATTGACCGAGCAGGCGATAAAACATTTTTTTAGGGAAATAGGTTTCTAAAATTGTTATATCTCGTGCAAGATATAATAAACAAAGTAACCCGAGTGTTGGTTTTCAATAATAGGTTTATAATCGGATGTAGGTGTGTCAGTACAGAGACAGAGTCGGGAGTATGCTAACCTCAATAGGTGTTAACAAACGAAGACTTTTTTTCGACTGTCCGCTGTGGTCGTACTTAATCAGCAACCAGTCCGTCCATTATCGTGAATGGGGGAGTTGGGTTATATCATCACAACAAAAATCTAGAACCTGTTATTACTCTTTCATTATTGGAGGGAGTTTCCTATCTAAACTTTTATTTGCAGTAGTGTGGAATGTCAACATTTTAATTATATCATAATTTTCTTTTCAAATTAGATGTGATATGCATTTAGTTTTTAAATATTGCTGGTTGTATTATCATTTTTACTATTCGTATTATTTATTTAGGCTTACATCCATATCACATTGAAACACGCGGTTGACGTACAATCACCGAAATTAAGCAACATCAAACCTGATGCGTGATCGATTGGGAATACCGGGTGCTATAAGCTTGGATATGCGGATAATGATTCGAAATTGTCATTTCCAGTTGGGTTCGCTATGAATCCTTATGCGCAAATACTCTCGAGAAAGGTATGAATCGATCTCTTCTCCTCTTAACTTTTAAGTGTCTTAGCAAAATTGTTTGCATGACTGCATTTTTTCCGATGAATTCCTGATCATCTATCTATCTATCTATCTATATATATATATATATATATATATATATATATATATATATATATATAAAGTTGTAACCTCTGTCTATCTGTTTGTTTGTTATCGATCTCCTTCTAGGAATTTGAGATAGACCACTTTATATATATTAGGAAACTACATTACCCAGGGTACTTGAATAAGCACGATCCCATCACTAATTTTTCCTTTTGATATAAATTAAATATAAATTTGAACAAGAGAATGACTGCTATCTAAAATATAGAAGAAGAAATCCAGAAAATGGAGGTCATATTGGTAAAATCATTGAGTAATATTGAAATGCATCATTTTTCTCCACAAAGTATAGCAATGATTTAAAATCAATCATTTTCTTACAAAAAAAAAAATGTGTGACACGCAGCAAGGCGCAGGTAATTCGTTTTGTTTAATTATATATGTTAATCTGGCGAAATAGTATAATCTATTTTCTCCTGTAAACAAAGTTTGTAGTTTTAGATCTTGTGTTGTAGGCCGGTGCTGTTTTTCTTAATTTCTATGTTATACCGGGAGTCTTTTGTTGTTTTATATTTTAAGGACTAAAATATACCAAAGGTGTATTGTGCTATTCGCGTCTTTACTGTAGTTAAAACTGCTTTGTGTGCTGCGTAATTTCTGTTTCCCTTGTTGTCTATTAATACTATGTTTCTATTTATTCGTTACTTTTTGTTTTAATGGTTGCTTTGTATATAATATTACTGTGTATGTAATTACTGTTCATGGGATATTCCAGATATTTCTGCAAATACAGTTGTGTTTAACTGGTGTAAATTATTTTTCGTTATTTTTCTATTGTGTATTTTTGTGCCATGCTATCTGTACAAATATAACTGTTTTTTTTTTCTGTTGCATACTTTTAGAGAGGATATAATGGAGATGAAGGTTTGCGAATGAGCATAATAAATATTTTTTCTGTATTTGTTTTTATACTTTTGATGTAGGTGGGTTAAAACTTATCTTTTTTCTTCTGCTTTTATTCTTTTCTGTGTGAGATGTATGTGGGTATTGCTGAAACCCCCTATCTTTTAGAGCCATCTCATAATCTTTTTCTAAGTTCGTTAAAGATTATTTTATTGGAAGAACTGTTTGATAATATGCAGTTAATATATTGTGGGAACTGCTTCATTATCTCTCTTAGGTGGTTGAAAGTTGTGTGCATGTAACGTCATTTTTCGATGGATTTTCTTTACGGTTGATAATTATTTTCTTAATGTGAATGTGGCCTCCTAACAAATCTACTTGTTTTTGGTTTGTTTTTAATGCCAAATCCGATATTTTTGAAGATTATTATTATTATTTTTCCGGAGTTTTTTATTTTTTTAATCTATTGCAATTTCTTAAAATTATGAGTCCATCGATCTCGTACAGGCCTAAAACATTTTTGTGAATTATTTCGGTTAGCTCATGTAGTATGTATATGGCAGTCAGCTCGCAAGAAAATTTCTGTCCAACAAAACTTCAAACGTTCCCTCTGTATCTTTCATAAAGCAAGAGGACATCGTTACCAAATGACAGTGTTATCTGGCAATGCTTGGCGATTTTTACCTGGTCTCTGTTTATATCTTTTTAGTCAAGGAAATAGATTTATCGAGCATGGTTTCAATTATTGAAGAGTTAAATCTTTTTATGTCTATTTACATTACTTACATTATTCAGACTTGTATCCTCATCGTTATTGCTATATTCACAACGTCTCGGCCGTTGTACGCTCCGAACTTCTTCAAGTGATCACAATTCCTAACCGAACACATTATTTCGTCCATCAGAGTAGATTGTTCTAGTTCCACGTGTCATGCCTCTTCCGGGTGTCTCAGTTATTTCCCTTTATCTCAACTCTCCATCTTTTTTTAGTTCACCACTGTAGTAGTAGAGAGATATAGATATAAAGGCCGGACCGTACAATGGCCGAAACGTTGTGAATATGGCAATAAAGATGAGGAAAAAAAAACCAATAATGCAAATAATTTATATAATCATAATACCTCATGTAAGGGATATAGAGATCTTTTTATGCATTATGAACTGGACAAAGTCCGATAATTATTTTAAGACATTTTTTTTTATGTTTAAAGATTCTTTTTATAGATACAAATATTTAAGTAAAGGCCGGTAAATGTTATCAATACTGTTTATTATAAAACAGAGCATTTACTTAAATATTTGTATCTATAAAAAGAATGTATAAAAATAAAAAATCTCTTAAAATAATTGTCGGACTTTGTCCAGTTTATGTGTGACGTCATTTGGTTACATTTGGATACGCTTTGAGCGAATGTGAATGTACGTGAGAGATTCCTGGAAGATTGAAGTTTAAAAACAGTAAAATCGACCTTGATAATCGAACGATTCTCCGTGGCTCGATCGGTTCCTTAATATGTACAGGTTCGATTCCTTTCGGAGAACGAATATTTTCTATGAAAATTTCTCGGACATCAGGCCTGTAAATGTTATTAATACTGTTTATTATAAAACAGAGCATTTACTTAAATATTTGTATCTATAAAAAGACCGTATAAACATAAAAAATGTCTTAAAACATATTTTTATGTCTAGTTGCATCAATATACAATTATGTTTGATTTTTAGATCGAGAAGTACATAATTATTTTTTTTTTACATTTATTCTATCGTTGTTTACTTTTCTTCCACTGATTTGCTTCACACTTAATTCTGTATTAATTCTCTCTAACAGTATTTTACTTATTCTACTTCACTATTACTTATTTCATTTACTTACTTATTTTATCTACTTCATTATTACTTATATTTAGTGTCGACATGTTGAATTCGTTTTGAATTTTTCGTTCTGGTCTTTTTTAACGTAATGTATTTATATAATTGTGCGATGCAGGTTATGTATTCGTCTAGATCTAATTATTGAACGATTTCCTTAGTTAATGAATACACTCATTTTAGTTTCTTAAGTCTATTTTCTAATCATTTCCCCGCAAGGAAGGCAATAAATCCACCAAGACGCAAGGAGTTGCCGTGTCTGAAAGTATATGAGAAAAGGAGAAACATTATTAAAGGGTGAGAACAATAAAATAATAGGAATAAAGAAAACAGAAGATTACGATTGATATTGAATTTAAATCTTTGAATATCAAAGTTGACTAGAAAGCAAGAAGCTGAAAGAGTGAAGAAACAATGAACATAGAACTTACTGTTAAATCTCGCCATTTCATTTGTAAAATGATCAGATTTATCTGCCAATCTGTTTATATTCGTAAACTCTACGTGCCAAAGAGGAAATCTTGTCTGAACATTTATCATAGCGTTGGGAATGCAACCGAAACCGATATGCCAGGTCATAACGGATAACATTGCAGATTATTCTTTGATCGCGAATCTCTAAATACATAGTAGAAGCACTACACCAAATATGACAGCAATATTCAATGCCTTTTTTATGTTTTTTTTTTTTATTTATATTGTCCCTGAGTAAATTGTTGTTATCTTTGGGTTTTAGTTCATACTTTTCTGGTTTTATACATACGCACGTTGTTTTGTTGCGATTATTACCGCTATACGTTTGATAAAATATTTTATAAGTAGAATGTTATACCATCATTACGTCAACATCAAAATACATTTTCTGTCCTATTAGAAACTTCCGCAAACTTTCAGATAAATTGTATATATAATCATCAGTGAATTGTTTAGATTTTGATTTCATTAATTTTTGTTGCATTTCAATAATTTAAATTTGTTGTCACTGCAAACCAGACAAGCTATTTAGCTGGTTACGAAACAAGTAACATCCTAAAGAATACATCACATGCAAAAGATCTTCACATGCCATTCCATTAGATTTTTATTGCTTCAGATTTCTGAAATATGGAGGGATATTTTAATCAAACAATATCACCGGTCGAATTCTTTGATCAATAAAAGATTTTACATTATCCCATTACATTATGCAAATGTACTATGTTCTTACTGTAGCGTTGCAGTCTAACACCGTTCAAATCTTAACAAAGCTATACCTTATTGGTTTTGAGTTCCATTAAATAAAGAAAAACATTTTCCTGTGGAGATTCTGTTACGGTAGACATATTACTGATGTAACTACGTTTTATTTTTCATTTTGAATTCTATAACCGAATTCGAATTGTAGTCCGGTTCGTTACATTCACATAGGCGCATATGCATTTGGCAAATGTATGACTCCAGCTCTTCCCAGTTATGCGTTGAATAGTAATACAAACTTAGGATCCTATAACTTTGGTTACCAACCATTCTATCTCAGAGTGAAATGACAGTATACTGTTGGAAACCTTCTGCCTAGTCAGTCATGAATGAAAAGAAACAATCGCTCAAGCATATATCACGTGTGACAAGTGACTGACTGAGTAAGCATTTATCGGATTTCTTGTGCATTTTGGTGTTTTGGTTTGTGATATATGATTTAATGTAGTTATTATTAGTATTTGATTTAAGAAAACTGCTTGAATGGATGGCCGAACAGGTTTTAGGAGAAATAACAGAAAGAGAAAGTTTATTGAGATCTTCAAGGGACAGGAAGGTGTGGAGAGCCATGATCGCCTGCATTCTGAAGGAACAGGGCACATAAAGAAAAATTCAAAGTTTAATAGCAGCTAAAGACAAAAACAAAACAAAAATATCAAGGTCCGGTTGTCTTTCTGTTTTATTCTCTGACTATACTTTGGTAACGTCAGACATCTTGAGGAAATTCTTTGCTTGTTTACGATTACTGGATCTACTCTTCTGGATTGGATTAAACGGACAAAACTTGACTTCTCTTATTGTCTACGACAGTTTATTATTATTATTATTATTATTATTATTATTATTATTATTATTGTTGTTGTTGTTGTTGTTGCTGTTGTTGTTGCTGTTGTTGTTGCTATTGTTGTTGTTGTTAACAGTCTCTACCTCTTCGTTGTCTTGTTGAAGGCAAGAGACAAAAACAAAAATAATGAATGCTTCTATTATCGAGTTAAATAGTCCAGGCAGATCCGGACACGCGACCCACGTGTATTGTTTTTGTAGCGCTTTTCCGGTTACATTGTGCGATGTGACAAGATAATCGACCGATCCGTTAAGGGCACCTTCCGTAAACGAAACAGAGAAATCTATCGGCTACCCTCACATCGTGAGTGTTTATTTATTTTTTTCTTCGTTCATTGTGTAATTATGCCACGGAACCAAGAAGAAAGAAAGTAAGAAAAAGAAGAGGGTACCTTGTATACGCAAGTGCTGAGGTGGCGCACGTATGTGTACACAGGTTTGTGCTTGAATAGAAAAGAAAATAATCAACAAAGGCAAAAAACTTTTCTTCCGCTTCTTCACCCCAAAACAGCAAAACTATAAAACCAAATAAAAAGACAAAAAAAGAACGAGACGCATTTAAGAGTTCACGCTTATTCTACAATATTCTCCGAGTTACGATTTGTTCTTAAATCAATTTCCGGTGGAGGAACTGACACTAGCATGTTTCTCCTGTTTTCATTTTAGAAAAGGTTTATGCAAATAAGAAAAAGAATAGATCCAAATCTATAAACATACAAATTGCACCCTCATGTCTATATCTGTTAAAGGCTATAACAAATGAATGCAAGTGTAGCTTACAAAAAAAAATTAAATAAATTAACAGTGCTGTGACTCGTAGAAAGGCATATATCACCCAGTTCCAGATATCCGCGTTTGATACCTAGAAAAAAAAAAGATCAAGAATGATGGTTTTCGTAGCTGCATTTTTAGATCTACCCTGTTAGAAAGTATCCTATCCTTATTTCATCCCATTTCCCCAACAGTCGGATTAAGATAAGTGCACTAAATATTAAGAAATAAACACATTGAGAATAACAGGCATTTTGGAAAAAAATCAGTTGAATATTTTTTTTTTATTTGCACTGCATAGCGACAAACTAGGCATTACAATTAAATAACTGAACAATTGAAAAATTGTAAGTAAGTAAATAAACGTTCATAAATGGAATATGAAGGTAAATTTATATTAAAAAAAACAATATTCGATTAACAAGACGTGATCAGCCATATTTCGATTAGGCACCGGCCCCTGTGTATAAAGAGAGAAAGACAGAGAAAGGGTGTCATACCTCATCATATATATATATATATATATATATATATATATATATATATATGGAGAGAGAGAGAGAGAGAGAGAAGAGGAAACGCTATTTTCTGAGGGACTTTATCAAGACAGTACTGCCATTATAAAGTCCCCCAAAGGACGAAACGCGTCAGCTAAGAATAGTTTTCCCTCTTGTCTGTATTTATTTATTTTGTTCCACTACAGATTCACTCTATTTTAAAATAATTTATACACAGACACAGGCACACACACACACACACACACACACACATACATACATATATATATATATATATATAGATAGATAGATAGATAGATAGATAGATAGATAGATAAGAAATTATATAGCATAACACGGCAAAATTGACTTGTTTCATCAATATTTTATTTGTTATTTTATCTTTGAAATTCCTCTATAGCCGTTAATCTCAGAGTCCATAGTTATTTTCTCTCATTGCGATCCCACTTTTTCCTAATATCTACCAAAGACGTAATGTTTTCCCCTTTTTACATTTAAATGACCAATATTGAAGCAATTTATGAAAGTATACTTCGTTATTAATTGCGATGAACTGGTAAAAGAAATCCTTGTTTCAACTAATCATGAAACTTTTATATGATATATCGCTTAATTCAGCGAATAAAACCCCTTCCTTTATACTTAAAATTTCACTCCTGGAGGCTAAGTTTCTCCTATTGAAGAATCACATCTCTCCCTCTCACTCCTCTCTCTCCCTCATCCTCTCTGTTCCTTTCCCCCTCTCTCTCCTTGATTGAAAGTAAATCTGAATAAACAAAAAACATTTTTCTATCCAGATATTTTTTCTGTTGTAACTTTTTTAACGTTTTCTCGTTACGTTGTATAGAAAATGAAGTCTTTGAAGTGTAATACAGAAAATATCGCTTTTGATCTCTGGTGGGAGATTATCTGTGAGGACGGCTGTTTGGATTATTCCAGTGACGGTTTTTTAGTATTCTTCGGGTTACTCTATTTTTCTTTTTCCGTGTAATACGTTTAGGTCAATTCCATCATCGGTCCATATTGCACACAACTGTCTCTCGATATCGCTTAGTACTTTTCTTCTCTTTTATCTCTTTAGAAAAACTATGTTTAACACCACATTTTAGTCAGTACTAATCGTTAAGATCGACCATAGCTACTTTTTTATATATCCTATCAAATCAAAAATTGAATGAAGGAGAATCGATTTGAGAAGTAAAGGAAATTCTTTTTATTCGATTTCCAAAAATCATTACACTCTTCCGTAGGTCCTTAACCGGCAATTAGCGTAAAAAAACGTCACTGCAGGATTTACTTATATTGTGATTGCTTATCACTGCGTTTTACTAATGCAAGTCATTTAGTTCTTGAGGAAATTTTCCAACCCTTTGAGATGATTAAGGCCACCTGATTTCTTAATTAAACATGTTTATTAAAAACACAATCTATCGTATTTCATATCGAGGATCATTTCTAATTATTAATATCCCCAACATCTTGTAGTCTTAGGTACTTCGTCGTGGTGTAATTGTTAGCCAGATTGTTCCACTAGACCAACTTATGACTGAATAGCGAGTTCGAACTATGTGACCATTCTTTTTAGCTTTGTGCCACATCTAAGCTACGTGTAGAAAACCACCACCACCACCTTGTAGTCTGCACATAAACCTATTGATTTTGGGAGATAAAAAATTATAAAATATTCTACAGCACTTGCCATAAGTTGATTGTAAATAAGCAAGTATACTCTCACTTAGTAAATTTGCTCCACACGGAGTGCTTCTTTTTGTGGCCTTATGCCAAAACAAAATTATTTAATATATATCGATAAACAGCTCTGGCTTTACTTGAAAGATTTGAGAGAATTTTACAGAGATAAACAGCAAGATAAAAAGTCTTAACATTCTTCCAGTTTTTTCGAGGAATCATTTACATTAATTCTTCAATAGTTTTCTTTTTTTTTATTTTGTCATATTTTTGTTCATTGTTTATAACAAGACACATCAACATTTAAATAAGACACAGCAACATTATAAATATATGGCCAGATTTATATGACTGTTCGTTGGCTGTCGTATCCTAAGGGACACTGTCAGATAAGCAGCAAAGAAAAGTGATTTTAGGTGCTTTTCAGAAGCTAATTCTTTATATTTGATAATTGTTGCGAACTTAATGGTCGTAGAATATAAAAACAACCAAAGAATTGAAACTAAAAGCAAAAAAATTAAATTGAGTCAAAAAAGATTATTCATGGAAGGAAATAAAAAAGTACAAAAATAAAAAAACAAAACAAAAATATGATAAAGAAAACGATGAAACGGAAGAACATAAATCCAAATGATAACTGACCTTGTGTCAGACATAGCTAAACTCTATTAACATCTACAAAACATGTATATAATCTTTTCCATGTTCTTCATGTTTTAACTAGTATGATTTTCATATTCATGAAGTTGTGAAAATATTTCTGTTTTCTTTATTGACTTTGTGTGCATGTTTACCGTCCCTCTGATGTTTACGGCTACATCACGTTAAATAACGGTCACTGAGCAAAAAAAAAAAGAAAAGAAAAAAAGTCGAGCCTGGTCAGTATCTAGATGGGTGACAACTTGGGAATACCAGGTGCTGTAAGCTTGTGTGTTCAGGTGGTGTAATGAATAATGGCTCGGAATTATTAATCGGAGATACGAGATTTCAATTCCGGTTGGATTCGCTGTGCTCACTTACGCTCAGGTACCCTAGGGAAGGGTATGCAGACGCATCTTCTCCCACACCTATGGGTTAGTTAATAAGAATTGTATCACCAAAACGAATATTATATCCTAAATAAGAATAACAATAAAAGATTTGCGTGCAAAATATTTAGGTTTCGGATTTAAAAAAAACTCATAGAGGTTGATATGCATCTAAACAAAAAACATTCAACCAAGCAACCAACAGTCCGTCCGAATATCATTCCATAAAGAAAAGTACCTGACGACATAAGCATGCAATCTGCCAATAGAGAACAGATTTCATTTGTATATCAATAATCAAGAATATAACACATAGAAACACGCTCATTACATCAAGATATAATCAAAATCTAACAGTCTTTCGTCGATATATCACCATAGTTGATTAGCGGTTATAATATTTACAAGAAAAGTATTGGTTACGTAATGTTAAAATAACCTTGAATTAAATTCATTCGTGTATCAATGCAAAGTGAAGAGGGAAAACATTGGCAGCAATGTCATCATTGTGACAATGTCGTTGGTCTAAAAAGAAACACAAACCTGCAGAAGGAAAAGGCTTTTTGTCGGTAATCGTTCGAAGGAACGATCTCGTATTTCAGTCGACGTGAGATTTTTATTGAAGTGTAATTATTTTGGCATATTTCTTGCCAAGTGATCGCCGGTTCATCCATATCACAAAATGAATTCAGTTCTTGGTTGTGGGAGTAAACAAAATTTAATTATAATTCTGGCTATTTGGTTTGAAGTGTTTAATTCTTTTTTTAACTTAGGAGACGGAATCCAATTTGATTTGTGTAAATATTGTTTTCCTTACATTATAAAAACATTTTTTTTTATAAAAACACATAGGAATATCTACAAAACACACACAGACACACAAGCATATATATATATATATATATATATATATATATATATATATATATATATATATATATATTATTGTGTATATGTATAGTATAATATATACAATCCTCATTGTATATTTTATATTATAAATATATATGCATGCACGTATATATATATATATATATATTCATATATATATATGTATATATATGAGTATTGTATATATTATATTATAATTATATTTGCATGCACGTATCCACACACACACACACACACACATGCACACACACACACATATATATATATATATATATATATATATATATATATATATGAATATTATATATATATATATAATGATTATATATATATATATAATCATTTTAGTGGAATTGCGATAGTATTTCCAACGAGCGAAATGTGCGTATATTAAAAAGAAGAGAGATGCCGCAAACGTTTTTGGTTGTAATGTGGATTTTCTTTTTCTAAATATTATTCTTTATTTTCCATAATTTTACTAAACGAGTTCGACCGTCATCAGGTAAAGAGTAGAGATTTACACATATTATTAAAAATATTTTTTTCTGCTTTATATTTTTCGATGTTAAATATTTTCAATATGAGACATTCTTTTTTTGTGTGTGTTAGTAATCCGAATGTCTTTCTTGAACTGGCAATGATAAGTTCTGCGCGAATGGTTATAAAACAATTAAGATTAGTCCGAGAGAAATTATGAATCAGCTCTTCATACATACACACTGTCTCACTACGAGGAATTAGTAAACAAATTTCCAAGCAACGACAATCTCGTGCATACCACGACAACGCGAGAATGAAAACAAGAAGTATTAAGTATGGGAAGCCGTTGATACAAACCAATGGCATCCATTATCAATTATAGGCATTTAAGTATATTTGTCGAGATTTCATAGTTTATTTTGTTCAGGTTAGGTTTCAACAGTTTTATGTATATAGCTTCAGGAATTTTTAGTTTTTGTTTATTGTTTTCATGTTTAAGTATATTTGTGTTTCCAACTAGGATTTTCCGGAATTATATATATATATATATATATATATATATATATATATAGAGAGAGAGAGAGAGAGAGAGAGAGAGAGAGAAAGAGGGAAGGGGTGCCCAATAAAAAGCGGAAAATTTATGATCACTCTTTTATCTATCGATAATTAACCTTCAATAACCTTGAATAGATTTCTTCAATATTCATGACCTTGAATAATCATCCGACTTTCGCGTAATTACTTAACACTGATTACTTCTTTTATGATTGATTCATTGCTGCTCAATCTAGTGACTCGACATTTAAAGGTTATTTGCAGACAACATTTATATTACGTTCTGTCCGTTTTCGTATAACTAAACAACTCATTGAGCATCAAGCTATCGTACTTTTCAAAGAACATCGGAGATGGGGATTGACGATATGTGCAGACATACTTCCTGAATTTTCTAGTCACATCGGCTGTCTCAAGTCTTTCGGAATTTACCGCTATTTTACTGGGCACCCTCTCTCTCTCTCTCTCTCTCTCTCTCTCTCTCTCTCTCTCTCTCTCTCTCTCTAAAAACAACTACTATAAATGATTATTCTAATTCCCCTAAATTTCTATCACTTGTATATCCTTGCTTGATCCAGCTTCTAATGATCTGGTGGGAGCGGCTTGAGAAAAGGAGACGTGGCTCTTGGGGAACAATCTGTTGGGTTTCGAATACTTCGAAGAGTATCACCACGTCTAGTAAGTAGCGGCGCTATATAGACTCTAGTCAGTTTCTTCTTCGTCACCGTTGGTTCAGTGGCATGAAGCTTGAGATGTAGCGGTCCGGGTTCGATTCTCAGTAGTTGATGAGCACTGCTGATGAATCTCAAATAAGGCGAAACGGCCGACTTTCTGCATCCTGTTGGGAATTGTTCTATATTCGATGAATGACTATATATATATATATATATATATATATATATATATATATATATATATATAAAAAGTGAACATAGAAGTCAACACTTAGAGCCGACAGTCTGTTTCATGTTAGATGCAATCGTTAGGCCTGACGATTGCATCTAGCATGAGACAGAATTCTATGTTCACTTTTTTATATACATACGCTCTATCTCTGATATTGAGCACTTTATCCCATAAATATAGTACATCTTAAGACTATATTTCTTCATATATATATATATATCAGAATGTGTTGAGGACGAAAATAATAACATTCTAACGTTCACAGCATTAATTCAAGAGGGTGCAATATCAAGAATTATTTATCTCGACTGGTGAGAATCAAAAATAGTTTTGGTTCTCACCAATCGAGATAAATAATTATCGCCCTACACTTGATATTGCACCCTCTTGAATTAATGCTGTGAACGTTAGAATGTTATCCGAATTGTCTGTGGTGTGTATATGTCACCACGAAATGTATCTTTATGTATTAGACATCCGTCGACTTTCTTTCTCTCCTCTTTTTAAATCCACCCCACCCACATCTCCAAAAAATTCTCTCTGTCACTCATCCTCATACTTACACTTACTCTAAATTCTGTTTTGATTTCCGGAGTTGTTTTTTTCTGTTTTCATTTTGAATTTGTAGGTCTGATGATTTGGATCGTATTTACGATTCCAATGGAATAAATTATGACCATGGAATATTAGTGTTTAAGCCTTTTTATTATATCCTTACTCTGTCCTAGACATTGAGTTCTACCTGGATCCTTCCTCTTGGAAAATTTTTTCTGAAAATATACATGTATGGGAATTTTTTTTGATATATTTTTCATATGTATGTATATTTTCCACTAATATTATCTATATATATATATATATATATATATGTGTGTGTGTGTGTGTGTGTTTGTGTGCTTGTGTGTTTGTGCGCGCGCCTCTCTCTGCCTGTGCGTTCTCTTTAAATTTTATGTTTTTGTGTTTTATTGTTTATTCTTTCTACGCTGTTTTTGGTTATTATTGTTACAATCATTATTTACGATTCAATTCCCATTTTCTTTCATGTTCTTTATTTTCATTCAGTTTCTATACTTGGGCTTCAGTTTCATTTGTTTTAAACATTAGCCGCATTTTCATTTACACCTTTCCTTCTATAACTTTTTTTATAAAGGAAGGTCAGTTAAGAAGACAGATTTATTCGGCAATAGAATTAGATTTTTTTTTCTTTGTCTAACTGCATTGCTTTACACTTGCAAATAAATTCTATCCGCCGAATGCACAATGTCCTCATCTCATTTGATTTCCTTCTTTTTTCAGATTAAATTCAGTTTTGATTGAATACAGAAGTCACACTAATTCCCTGTCAACTTCCAGCTTAATCAGCGCAATAGGCTTTGAATATTTAAGGATCATTTTTTTACATCTGTTAATTGCTAATAGCTGACATGTAATTACTTCTGAATAAAGAAATCTCGGATATATTCATGGTGAAACATTAGCCTGAAACTTGTGGCTGACGGATAGATCGACCCTAACATGTGATTAAATAAAAACAAATAAGTTTCTCTATTTCCCTTAATGGATTGATTATACTCCGTAACAAAACTACAGCAAAGCCTGAAAATTGAATAAAATGTAATGATTAAAAAATTGATATTAAAATGTTAAGAAAATGCTTACCTCATACAAACAAATCTTTGACGGCTGAATAAAGGAGAGAAAGTAATAATGATTTGGTAGATTAGCTCGTTAATCATCACGAGGGCGTTCCCAGAAAAGCGATATAATTTTGTCACTGAACGAAATATTATTAATATTCTTAACGTGAAATTTGATAAATCTGATTGAAAATGAAATTACGACAGACCAGAATAAGAGATGTCTTTATTTTCTCTGGAATATTTTTATAGAAAATCGTAGATTATTGCACTGTTGATTTCTTCGCTATTTTACCTCCCAGCTGTGGTCTTGAAACACAGTTTATTATTTCAATGCTTATTATAAACAAATGATCGATCAATAAATACAATGAATGAATATATGTTTTATTATGCATGAAAAAATCTGGTATAAGTTGTCCTTATTATTCACTGATCTTTTCCAAACTCGCATGTTCTTTTGGGTTATTTCATTGCAATATTCCGACCAGTTTGTTCATCGACTGCTTTCATGTCACATCGTTTAAAAGTAAGGAAGATTCGAACAGACATTTTCTCTTTTGTTCAGTAAATTGTTTCCAGCCCTTATTTTGCCACGTTTCCAACTTTCTGGGGAGTTATATGAAAGCATTCTATTTAATGATCTCTTTTATAAAGTTGATCCAATCTCCCAACCAGAAAATCTCATCCTTCCTTGTCCTTTACGTAGAAACAATCTGAATTCTTGGTGAATTTCCCAGGTCAGAAAATGAACCATTAGAATTATAGCAAACTGACATTTGAAAGAATCGACATTATATCAGAAAGACAAGTCATTGTGATTTAAACAAAATTTTATTCAGAAATTCTAATAAATAAATATAAAAAACAGAATTAATATTTTAATAAAGTGTAATGTTGTATTCATCTGAGAAATGGAAAATATGTCACAGAAAATTGAATGAACTAATGTTATTTTTCAAATCTCGGTAGGTTTAGCCTAAATAGTGTCTAGTATTTAATCAACCAATAATAATAACTGAACATTTCTCCATGTGCTTTTTAATATGACTCTCATTTAAAATTGCCTTTATTTCTCTTCGCTTTCTTCTCTGGTTACTTTGTACATCTGATTATTGAATACTCTATGTCATTTGATTAAAGGTAACGTTGTTTGCAGAGAGCACGACAAGATATTTCGACATTTAGAATGAAGAATTCTCCTTTTAAGATTAATTATCAGATTGCGTGGATAAGAAGCGATCAAGAGAAAATGAGTGTATGGTAAATGGCAGGTGTGCAATTAATAAAGAAAAAGACGAATAGAGGAAGGAATGAAGGTACGAAGGGAGAATGGTAAGAAGAAAGAAAGAAAGAAAGAAAGAAAGAAAGAAAGAAAGAAAGAAAGAAAGAAAGAAAGAAGGAAAAAAAAAGAAAGAAAGAGAGGAAGGAACGAAAGAAAGAAAACAAGGAAGAAAAGAAAGAATGCAATGAAGGAAGGAAGGAAGGAAGGAAGGAAGGAAGGAAGGGAGGAAGGAAGGGAGGAAGGAAGGATGCAGGTAGAAAATATATTTTGAGAGAAAGGAAAAATCATGAAAAAGAGCGTAAAGAAAATCTGAAAGAGATTTAAAGAAATTAGTAAAATATTAAGGAGTAAAAGAAAGAAGGTTTTGGGTTTAAAGAAAGAAAGAAAGAAAGAAAGTAAAAAATCTTCAAAGAAAGAAAAGGAAATCTAAGGAAAATTCAAAGAGAAATCGAAAACTAGCAAAAGACGAAGCAAAAGAAACAAAGAAAAAGAAACACGACATATTGTAGTAGATATCTCGGTAGTCTTGCTCGATTTCCATTGGATGTCCCATCTTTGTAATCTTGTCCGAGAAGAAACGATTAGTAAATTGCTATACATTTTTTTAATAGCTCGTCTTACAGTTCGATTTTCAATGAATGTGTTTGATCCGATATGAGCAAAGAATAATACGATTTTTATTTATTTACTAAGCTTAGTTATGTCACAAGGCCCAAAGTATAGGGACAATTCGTGAGGTTCGAACTCATTTGTAATAATCAAACGGACTATTTTGCTAATCATTACACTAAACTAAGGACCTACGACTTGTACTGTATTGAACAACATTTGTGTAGGATAAAAGAGGATTGTCAGAAAATAATGAAATCAGGAGTGAAAATGTTCGAACAAAAAAGACATATAATGAAAGAGAAAATTACTTTAAAAAATGAATAACTAAAATTAACTACTTTATTATGACATCGGGTGCATTTTTAAGTTTTATTCCTAATTGTTTCCCATTAAAATGTCAAACATTCATAAGGGAATTGTTAATTAGACAAACACGAAACAATGTTCAAATGGAAATTTAAACGATTTCATATTTGCAGATAAATATATTCGTTGAGATAAATTTTGTTACCGCATGGGACATAGACGAAAAGATTGTTAGAAATCATTTCAATTTAAAATTGAAATCTGCCTCCATTATTTTTAACTGGCGCATTTGGTAGAAATTTCTGCATAACTCCAAAGAAATCTAGTTTTTGTTGAAATATAATGAAAATAATACACTTGCAAAATTAGTGCTCTCAAATATTTACAAAAGATATACTATTTGAGTGAGTGAAATTATTTGTTTAGGAAGAGCTTTTCGTGTAACCTTCAACGCGAGGAGAACTTATTAAATAAATTCCTGAACACATTCATTCACTCTACTGATTCTGAGGTGTCAGTAGATTTTGACCAAAGAATTTTTAAGAGTCATTTCACCCCCAACCATTGCAATAAAGCCAATAAGAAAGCAAGTGGTTACTGATTGTGAAAGAATATGATAAAAAGAAATGGATGGTAAAAGATAATTAGACGTCGGCAGCGTTTGAACCTGGCATACGTAAAATATATTCCACTGTGAGGGGTCATTTCATTCTTTTTTCATTTATCCTTGTTTCAAATACCACTGGTCGAAATTGTAAAATAAGAATTTTCTTCTGGCAGTAACAAGAAACTTGCACCACGATAGCTTAAAAAAATATACCACTATATTTTAATTTTGGAATTATTTTTAGTAAAGGGAATTAAATTGCGATGGACGACGACTAAAAATGGTATTAATCAGCTATTTTAGTAAAAATAAAAAAGTATTATTTCCAATTAATATAATTTCTGCTTCATATACAATTAAAGCTAAAATGAAAGCTTCAAGAAATCTTTTGCATTATTTAAATTTCAAGTATCGCATTTAGTCGAGGTGGCCATTTTCATAACAGCCATCAAAAGCCAAAAACTAATCATCATCATCATTATCATCGTCGTTGTAATTGCCAAGTCTTTTGTAAAAGGACAAAATCAGTGAATCGAGTTTAGATTTCAGCGAAGACATTGTTTTTATTTCCCGCCATGTGACAGAAACAAATACATTTCATCTTGCGCTCTGTCAAATTGCCAAATATATTCTACAAGTGACTCGTTATTGTCTTACTATAATGGTAATATTAATAGCAATATCAACTATCTCCTTATAAGGAAACATTCCTCATTTATTGACGGAGAATCCAGAATGTTTTCAAGAAAATAGGTTTCTCAAATCCCCTGACAGTTATCGATCTTCCAAAGTTGATTTGTTTTTGTTTTTTCTGGGCTAACGTTCCACACTTTTTCTAACAAAATATTAGGAAGAAAATACCTCTAAAGATTTTATAAATTTCAACCATAGCAATGGTTGTTAATGAATGCTAAATATTTCCTTATAAGGGAATAGCTAATATTACAGTCATCATTTTTTTTATATTGATCTCGAAATAAATTTCTATTCTCACTGAGTACCAAACATATTCGGCATTCTGCCAGCCTAAGAAAATAATGATAACACTTCGTTATTTTGTCTACTTCAATACTTTCAGGAACACAGAGATAGAGCAACATAAGCGTAGATGTCGGATTGCTTTTTAAAATGTACGATTCAGTATTACCTGTGGACATTAAACTTGGTTTTCTCCGTAGTGACCATTTTCAATTTACGATATCAAGAGGATAAAACTATCTTCTAATGTTGTTTATCATATCTATCGTAAATAATGATTTCTATCTGTTATACAAACCAGGAAGCAGGGGAATATTTACACATATCCTTAGCACTTTGTGCCATCTCTGCTCACACTAAGCACATATTTGTAAAATCATTAGAGGTTTAAGCATGACCATAGCTGTTTACCTTAGCCACAGTAGTATCAATAGATTGTCTTCGCACTAAATCTTTTCCCACGTTTTGATGATATCTCTGTAGAGTTCAGATATGAGGCATTTCTTCTGGTCGATGGAAGAACTTCTACAAAGTCGTTTATATCGCCTGGGTTAATAACATTCCCTTTTCCCCGGATGTTATCTGAATTCTGCACTTTCCAGGAGAATATTTCTTTGCATAATTTGTAGACGAGTGCAGAAAGAACGACAGAAAAAAGGAGACAAATAAAAAGCGAAACATAATATATATATATATATATATATATATATATATATATATATATATATATATATATATATATTCTGGATACTGATAAAGGAGCTTTTGAACGAAAATTTGATTTTGTGGGTCAAATGTAAGGAAGGCAAGTGTGTGTTTGGAACTGTAATTGAATAAAAGAAGTGATGGAGAAAAAAGGAAAATAAGGAAGAAAGTAAAAGAAGGAAAATATGGAAAAGAAACAAAGAAAATAAGATGTGTGACAAAAGATAAAGAGTGACGTAAGAAGAAAAAAGAGAAAAAGGAGAAAGTAATGGATAATAGAAAATCAAGAAGGAAAGGAAGAAAATAGAAGAGAAAATGAAAGGAAAATAAAATGTAGAGACTTGGAGGATTAGAGATGAGGAAACGCATAGAATGGGAGGAGAGAAAAGAAAAGAAGGGTTTGGGAGCCAGGCTTTATATATATATATATATATATATATATATATATATATATATATATATATATAGAAAGAAAGAAAGAAAGAAAGAAAGAAAGAAAGAAAGAAAGAAAGAAAAAAAAGAAAATGAACAAACAACGAAAAACAGAATGAAAGTATTGAAAGAAAGACTACGGAAATAAATAAACGAAGAACCGAAGAAAGGAGAAGCAAGTTATGGAAGGAAAAAAGAAGTCTGGCTTCTGCTCTCTACAGAAGAATAGAAACATAGGAAAGAAAGAAGGAAATTGGAAAAGAAAGAAAGAAACAAACAAAGATACCGTAGAGGTAATAAGAAAGAAAGAAACAAACAAAGATACCGTAGAGGTAATAAGAAAGAAAGAAAGAAACAAACAAAGATACCGTAGAGGTAATAAGAAAGAAAGAAACAAACAAACAAAGATACAGTAGAGGTAATAACGAATCAATGAAAATAATTACAAGGAAGAACAAGAAAGGAAGAAATCGATAAAGTTAAAGAAAGACAAAAAGAAAGCAGAATTCGCTGCAGAAATGAACGTGTTATCATTGTTAAAAGACTATCTGACAAACAGAAGGCAAAAAGAAAATCTAGCCTATTAAATGAGAGAAGTAGACAAGGCAACAGATGCGTAGAAATAAACCTTGCGATACTAAACTGGCCAAGGAGACCAAAATGAAATCTAAGTTACCAAAGAAAGCTAATCAACCATTTTGAACAGAGGCTCTGCTTGTGCAGGGTCGTGGGGATGACTTGTCTGATGCTGACATTATTCCCGGTCTTGTAAAGGAAGTTACAGTGGAAGTTGCTCGATTGCTAATGGCATGGACTGTTGTGAGAGATAGAATTGATTAAAAAAACTTATTCTCACCTCTCATTTTCTTTCTTACTTTTTTCGTCTCACCGTCTCTCTCTCTCTCACTCTCTCACGTATTTTCTTATTTCTTCTCTCTTTTGCATATCTCAACTTGCCCATTTCCAAATTTTATCTCTCATGTGTATGTCACTCTATTTCTCTCTTTCCTTTCCCTCTATTCTCTCTCTCTCTCTCTCTCTCTCTATATATATATATATATATATATATATATATATATATATATATATATATATATATACGTGTACGAGATTGTGTGAGTTACCACCGTCTTTCTCCTGTCTCTTCTTTTCTACTTCCAGTTCTGGCATTTCTTTCTTACATAATTTGTCAAATTTTCTTTCTCATTTTCTCTTTCTTTTTCTTCAATTTTACAAAGATAATTTTCTCTTCACTTTATTTCCTTTTCTTCCTGTCTTTCTTTTTCTATTCCAATCTTCCTTTCTTCGCTTTTCTTATCTTCATATTTTTTCTATTTATTCTGTCACCTTCTTTTTTACAAATTACTGACAACATTAAACTTCGTGCTGCCGTGAAATCTTAATCTTTTCGATTTGTAATTTCTAAATTCATAAATCAAATCTTTTTTAACTTTCTTTCAAACTTCTTTATTTTATTTAATTCATTCCACATTTTCTTATTTATTTCTCTGTTATTTTGAAATCATTATAGTCGCCATTTTGTACTTTTTGTTTTACTTGAATTATTATATTTGTAGTTCATTGTTTTTATTTCCCTTTTTAAAATTCCGTTTTAAATTTCCTTTCTCATTTTCAACTTTATCTTTCTTGAATAAATATATTTTAATTCTCTATCTTGAACTTCACATTTCTGTTTATTTATCTTACTGTAAACTCTTCTTTGTCGATTGTGTTTGCTTTTTTTTTTTCTTCATTGGCATACTGTCACTATATCTATTTCCTTTATTCGCAATTTCTTCAGCTCTCCAATGATTCCTTCCTGGCATTTTTCTTTGTTTTCTCTTCACATATATTCTAAAAATTAAGTTTTAAGTTCTTTTGTCTTCTTTTTCTTGCATTCTTTTACATTTTACTCATCCTCTTTCTTCTTGATCATCATCTCCTACTCTTATTCATGTTGTTTCATTCTATCAATCTTTCATTTTCCCTTTATATTGTACGCATTTCCAGATTTCCAATTTCCAGTCTTCCAATTTCAATCTCAAACGTTTTACCAAATCTATTTTCCCTCTTCGTCACTCCGCGTCTACTCTCATTTTTTCTCTTTATAAATCTTCTTTCCTATCCTCAAATTTATTTCCATTCTTCCCTTTACTGCTCTAAGATTCTCTTTCATCTCTTTCTCCTTTTTCATTCTAGTATTATCTTCACCTCTTCTTTCTCTATTTCTATCGCTTTCGTTTTTCAATTCCTTCATCAATCACTATTACCCGCAACTCCCTTTAGAATTTGGCAAGTCCCTTAATGAATGTCGCAAGCAGAAACATCCAATTTACCTACCGACCAACCCAGACAGTCACCCGCATCTTCGAAATTCTAACCCTGCCATTTCTTTATTCTTGAACAAAATCTACCACCCAGCACACACCTTCTCTGACCATTCCAATCTATTATTAAATCATTCGGGAAAGCCTTGCAGAATCTGATTTTGGAACAATGAACATCCACTACCTGTAACCCTACCTCACCTAAACTTACTTTAAACACACACACACGTGTATATATATATATATATATATATATATATATATATATACAACACTAAACAACCACTGGAATTATGTGTGTCTATGTGTCTATATATATATATATATATATATATATAATGTGTAGATTAAACAGACATATCGTAATGCAAGTCGTGAAAACGATTATTATAAGTTCGGTTCTCATTGGCTGTCTTGTTATTGTGATTTTAAACCAGTATTTTTAAATATATACATGCGTGTGCGTGTGTACTGTGCATATGGTTATGTGTGTGTGTTTGTGTAAAGAGAGCTTCACAGGGAAGCCATTTCTATCGCGTCTAGTTCGCATTATTTGAGATTGAATTGAAATAAGCGAAGTTTTATAAATGTTCGAAACAGATTATTGTGAATGTAGGTATAGATAAAGGAAGAGAAGAAATTGAGAGAGAAGAAAGGAGAAGGAGAGAGACTTGGAAGAAGAGATATTAAGCAAGATGTGATCATTCAAGTTATTTTCTACAAAAATATGCTGACTTTTATGAATAGAGATTAATTCATATATATGCACACATACACACACATATATGTACACTTTTATCCATTGGGCCATGTTTCCGGGGACAGTGGATAAATCCGCTGGTTGAATCCAGAGACATGACCCTAAGAGTGGTGAGTTCAAAAACTTTCTACTACAGTGGTGAACAGGAATTTGGAGAGTTCAGTTAAAGGGAGATAACTACTGAGAAATCCGGAAGTGTATATATATATATATATATATATATATATATATATATATAGTCCTGTTCAAGAGCTTTCTCAGTCTTTTGAACAGGAGTAGATGTATATATCTTATTTCCTGTTTACGATTGGGTTTCCAGTGGTACCTTCTAAATTTTAATTCAACTATTCTTCTTATGTCGCCGTGTAAACTCTGAAGTTTATGATCTTATTGTGTTTCCGGTTCCTTTAATGTCTTCTCATTCTCTTTCACTAACAGCAAACCCTTGCTTTTTAGTGGCGTTATCGCATAAAAACTAATTTTGTTTAAGAGATGAGGATTTTTCATATTTTTCAGAATTATTAATTTTTCAGAATTATTAATTTTTCAGAAAGACATAAGTTACATTTACTGCCTTTCCCGGTGAAGGACTTAGATTTCACTAATATTTCCCAGGTGATAATTGGGTTTTTATTATCACTTTTCATTTTCCAGAAAAATTTAGAGATGGTAGAGCTGTTACTATATTTGATATTGCCTAATGTAATTTGGTGTTGTTAGAAGCGCGATTTCCAATAGTTTTCCGTAGACTCCACATAAAAATTCGCCTCGTCGTCATATATGATTCCAGCTTTATAAACTAACGATTTGGACATACATTTACCAGTTAATGGGTAGTTTTTTTTTCCCTGCAATTGCAATTCTTAGTTGAAGATATGTTTTTGTTTTGAAGGTTGTTGAAGTGCTTGCTTAGAATGGAGTAGTTGTGCTGTGCTATATCCTGGCCGATATTATTGGCACAACTTTAGCTAACTTTGACGTAGTTTTTGTTGAAAATCTTATTTAGAATGACTGAAATGTTTATGGATTAAATTCAAAACATTTTTCAGATATTAGTTTTTTTTATTTTTGTTGGAGGTCGGGTTGAAATATAATATTGCGCTTACGATGTTTGGGTTTGTTCGCGTCCTTAATGCTATTTGCTAAGATTCCGAGGTTAATTTTATGGTTACTATGTTTTATTGCTTCTACGTATTTGCTTTTATGTTTGCCGAAAATGTCCATATTGCTGGAGTTGGAGCACAGTCTAAATTGAACCTACTTATGTAAATTATTCAGTATACTTGGATGGTGGTTAGATTGTATTTTGATGCATCTGTGGTTGTATAAATCTTTAGTATATAGTTTGTGAAGCCCAAATGGATTCCTGGAAATTGATTATTTTAGCATTGGTGTTGGCGGTAAAGCGCAGTTCGTGGTCTTTGATGCAATTATTTAAGTCTTTTTTTAGACGGTCAGCTTTTTGTGCGCTTGATATGCGTAGGTGTATAATCACGTGATTTCTATACATTCCGATGTTTTAAATATAAAAAAAAATATAACCTAAGGCACCAAGGCAATAGTATGCCCGGTAGCTCGAAAACTTCCGCTGAACGAAACGCACTCATGGTAATACTAAAATCAGGATTGTTACGGTCCGTCCACAGGGAATCTTCATGGAACAGAATGGGTTTCTGGGCCTATTTAATGATTTTAATATCCTACTTATGGGGAAGAAAATGTTGGCCAGGTTAATATAAAATGTGCTATTGTTTCGTTTCTTGTCTTTTTTTTTTAAATTTAAAAAGATATTTTTTTATTTACTTATCTATTAGCATTATTTTTATTTTGTAATTCATATATTTGCCTAATTTATTTATTTACATATCTTCCTATATATTTACATGTCTTCCTATATATATGACTATTATTTTACTCTATCCTATATTTTATTTTAATTATTTTATTTTCATTGATATGTATCATTTTAATTTTATTTTATTTTATCACGGCATATTTTATTACTATTGATATCACTACTTTTAGTTAGTTCAATATTATTATTAGTAGTAGTACCATTTAGTTTATTGATTTCTTTGGTAAAAAATAGAGATACCTTGATCTAACGTCTATCCTTATTCATTACTTTGAGGTGTCAGCGTCTAAGTTAGAATTTTTCATTCTTATTTCCAACCTTATTTTGAATCTTAAATATTAATCTGGGTCTAAATTCAAATTTAAAATTAAACCACAATTCATTTAAATATTTTAGCAAAAATAATATTCCACCCCAAAAATAAAGTATCTTGCGATAAACATAAATTTTAGGAAACTGCTTCACCCAAAATTAAAATAAAACCAAAAACAAATGTGCAGACACTTGATGATTGCTTCGTCATGAAAGTCTGAATTGTGCAACCAATGTAAGGTATTTTGTATATTCCTTAATATATATTAAATAACTCTCTTACTAAGCATTGAGTAGTGTTTTTTCTTACATTATATAGTATTTATACGTATTTGTATACGATCGTTCGCTCGTATCTCTACCTATATCTACCCCTGCAGTTATACATATATATATATATATATATATATATACACACACACACACACACACATATATATATATATATATATATATATACTGAAAATACTAGTGATAAGATAAAAGGAAAGGAATGACAAAAATGTTTAATGCATTATCTCTAAAATTAATAGCTGTAAAATAAAGGGAGTCAGATATATAAAAAGTAAGAAATATTTAAAAAAATATATCAGTAATAGTAAATGTGTATACCTGGTTCAGCTAGACTATATTAATCTTGATCAACGTATTTGAGTAGGAATTTGGATCTAGCTAGGCAGGTTCTAATCAACTCACTTCTTTTGTTTAAGAGTTTAAGATTTTTTTATAGTGTCTCCGGAAAATTAATAACCTTGAGGTTATTAATTTTCCGGAGACACATATGTTACATTTATTGCCTTTCCTGCTGAAGGGCTTAGTTTTCGCTACTAATTCCCAGGTGATAATTGGCTTTTTATTCTCGCTTTTTAGCTTCCAGAAAAATGTAGTAAGGCCAGTGCTGTTTCGTTATTTGATATTGCCGAATGTCATCCATTGGTGATAAAAACACGATTTCCAATTGTTTTCCATAGACCCCACGTAAAAATCTGAAAAAATGTATCCCTACCTTTTACACTGTTTAACTATTGTTATTTTTGCTTTGTTTCTTGTTTCTTTTTTTTTTCACGTTTAGTCTTACTATCAGAAACGTGTTTATTTACTTATTTATTTGCATTCATTATCTTTATTCAATTATTCATTTATTTGCCTCATTTATTCATTTATTTAATTACTATTTGCATTTACAAGTTCCTATATATGGATTACATTTCTTTTTATTTTGACTTATCTCATCTTACTTAATCACGGTATATTTTATTATTGCTGATATCACTACTTTTAGCTTTTTTAAGAATATTAATACTAATAATATTATTAATTAAACTACTGATTCCCGGAAAAATACACCCTTGATTTTAATCATCAACGTCTGTCCAAATTAGAATTTATATTTCTTATTTCCAACCTTACTTTAAATATTGATCTGGGCCGAACTTCAAATTCGAAACCAACTACAATTCATTTAAACATTTTAACGTATTTATTTACATATTTATATGTTCCTATATAAGGATCTTATTTCATTTTACTAGATTTTTCTTAATTTATCCTTTTCTTTCCATTGACATGTATTATCATCATTATTATTATCATTATTAATATTATTATTATTAGTAGTAGTAATAATACTTTATTTTATTTTATTTTGTTTTATTTCATATATATTTTTATCTCATGGCATACTTTGATATCATTAGTTTTAGTTTGTTTAGCAATATTATTATCATTTACCCTCTTGATTTTTGGATAAAAATACATTTTCCCTCTTGATTTTCCAGTGCCACTTTTTTTTTGTTTCCTTACGTTAAAAAAACCAACGCCTCTCATTTCCAACATTATCTTCAATTTTAAATATTAATCTGAGCTTAAATTCAAAATTAAACAACTCATTTAAATGTTTTAACTCCAATAATATTCAACCCCAATTATAATATATCTCGTGAGGACCAGAAAATTAAAAAGAAAACGGTGTCAACCCAGAATATAAATAAAAATAAATATTATATTTCCAGCTATTGAAAATTGCTTCGGCATGAAACTCAGAGTTACGCAAATAAAGTAAGATATTATGTATATTTCTTAATATATCTATCTATCTATCTATCTATATATATATATATATATATATATATATATATATATATAATATATATATATATATATATATATATATATATTAAAATGAATAACTAGAGATCACTCCAAACACCATTGTCACTGAGTGGACATTGCTGTTTCCACTCGAGAAGTGCGACGTGCATTCGAACCCTGTCGAAGTACATAGACTCCTTTATTAAAAATACTCGACAACACAGTCTAGTAATCGAGAATTATAATGATTAAAAACAGAGATGACTACTCAAACACATGCTTCCACTAAATATAATGTATATAATATAAATATAATAATAATAATAATATAACAATGATAATAATAAGTATAATATCGGTTAATAAATAAAAATCATTTCAATACTTTGAAATTACATTGATTACTTTTCGGTTGTGCAAATAAACTTCACAGATATGAAATTTGGAAGATCTTAAAGCGAGAGTTACTTTCTTTCATAAGAGTAATTATGACTTTGATTTAACGGGAAGAATATTGTGAGACAGTGCTTTGAACGCACATCGTGCAGAAGTTAGTTTCTACTACGTGAGTGGGATGCAGGTTCGAATCCTTCTCAATGTCACATTAACGTAATACATTGTGAAATGGACAATGTCCAACAATTATTTTAAGACATTTTTTATGTTTATAAGTTCTTTTTATAGATAAAATATTTAAGTAAATGCTCAGTGTTAATGACATTTACCGGCCTGAATGTCATAGAAAATATGTATCCTCCGACAGGAATCGAACCTGTATCCTTTACGGAACCGTCATATAGCCCGACGTGCTTTTACCGATTGAGCCACAGAGGAGCAAGGTCGATTTTACTGTTTTTAAACTACAATTTTCCTCGGACTATATGACGGTTCCGTATAGGATACAGGTTTGATTCCTGTCGGAGGACGCACATTTTCTATGAAAATTTCTCGGAAATTCAGGCAAGTAAATGTTGTTAATACTCTTTATTAAAAACAGTGCATTTACTTAAATATTTTGTATCTATAAGAAGAACGTATAAGTATAAAAAATGTCTTAATATAACGTAATGTCTTTTACATATAAAGTAATGTCTTTCTTGCAGACGTCTCTGTATTTTTATTCCATCCTTTATTTCTTTTTCTTTTTGTCTTTTTTGTACCTCTCTCCATTTTCAACTTTTATACACGTAGTTACATACCAAACCGTATTACAATCAAGTACATATATTATTGTTATTACTCTCAAAAACGCATACAGCATTGTTTGTTGTTTCAATATTTTTCAATTGTTTTTGCTTTTGTTAATATCTTCATTCTCGCTGACATTCCAAGAAAATATTAAGATTCAAACCCGATATACGTCGAATCACGTAAATATTTATTCTCAGAAATTTAAAACTACTACTAGTACTACTACTATTATTACTAGTGCTGTTGCATTTCTTGACACCGTGGACTCCGCTTTAAGAGGATTTTGTACACATGTTGCAGGCCCGTCCTTATCCATCGCAGGGGGTGGGTGGAATAACTGCGCTAGTGAAATTATAAGGTGGAAGGCTACATGTAAACTACCGACCCCATCCTTTTAATCAAAGTTCTGACATACACTGGCCCGATGATGCATGGTAATGGTAATGAAGCTCAAATGTTATAGGTTTTCTGTTCGATTCTCTTTCTCCTAGTAAATACTCATCGAAACTGAAATGGTGTAATTAATAACGTAAACCGAAAAAGAAAGAAACATACCTGCCAGGAAGCGTCTTCAGTTGCTAAATAGCTATAGCTTTACAACAGTGTTTCCCAAAGGATGCGGTTCAATAGGATAGCAGGTGAATTGGAATGATTGAAAGACAATCAAAGATTTAGAAACAGTTTAAAAATTCATGTCAAAAATAAATATGAATTCGAAATTAAAAATATTTTTATGGATTAATTGTAATTGCATGCATAAATACTAGTATAAATAGATATAAGTAAATATTGACCGATTTTATCATTGTGATATTTTTAATTATATCAAGTATTAAAAATATAATAACAATGGTCCGCAAATTGGAGGAGAGAGTTATCAATGATAATGTTCTGACTTCGAATCCGCGGTTATCTCCCTTTAATCCACTCTCTGTTTTTTTTTTAATTTTTAAATATACTTTTTATCAAATAAGATGACATTCCGAGTATATGTAGCTGAGAGTTCAATTATTTTTCGAAGCTATTACTTTGTTTCCAATTCCAGGAATATCAATATGAACGTCAAAGTAACAAAGATAAGGTGAAATAGTCGTTATAGTGGAGGTGAATTAACACCCACACTTCACTGTTAGGTATTGAACAGCGATCCTTGCAAACCATTAGTGTACAGCATTTTCTTTTCTTTCATTTGGCGCCCCACAAATATTGTATTGTGCTAGAGAAAACCAAATTTACTTCCATTATTTACACGGGGACTGTTCTAATCTTTGTCGTTATTACTTACCGTTTCGGCTGTTGTACTCTGCAAGAGAATTGAAATTCAGTTGAAGTTCAGTAGGAGCCGCTGTTTTTAAAATTACCCCTTTCTCATTGGAGCTCAACCGGATTTCCCGGAAGCATATATATTGTCGTACACAGGGGCACCTCGAGGTGGTGTAATGGTTAACAAGCTTGTCTCATTAGAACAATTACGGCTGAGTAGTGAGTTCAATAATCACTGGGTTCCCCTTACTTTCGGCCTTGTGCCACATCCAAGCTACGCTTGGAAAATCACTATATTGTCGTACACAGACAGGCTTTTTCGCTGTATCACAATTCTTTGGTCTGGTGAAACGTCCGATTGCTTCAAGCCAGGATCGAAACCTGACCGATTTGGCATATACAATTTGTAGCCTACTAAAGAGATGCTCATTGCCTAGCATATGCACTGATTCTTTCAAACCATTGAATCTCTGGTTTTTATTTTGTCGAATATTTTTACTTCCTTTCACAGAGTTGATGGCTACCCTTTTCTCTTCACACATGATCAGCTATGACTGATTTCAATGTTTCACTCCTAATTACTTAACTAAGTTTGATAAATGCCTATTCAGGCGGCTGGTATTTCTTCTTTCTTTGCATCCTCTCGTGAAACTAACTTTCGTTCTATTCGTTTTTCTTTCTTTCTTTGCAATACACTTTTCTCCACATCACTTTCCTTTTCTTTAATGCTTTATACATCTCACACATACATATCTTAAACTCAATGGAATTAATATATATCACGAGAAATGGTTGCCGTTATGCAGTGACTAATTGTATGTTCTTTGTCCTCACTTTTTTTTTTTGTTCGAGCAATGAATTGATTAGTACGTTATAGTAATTCGTAGATCGTATTATAGGCAATGAAAACAACACTTATCTTGAAAAAGCTGGCGAAATATTTTGTCCATAAGATATGACTTTAAGTTATTCTGGTCCAAATGGTTTATCTATTACGCAGTCATCTCGACACTGAAAGCTGTTCTAACTTGGAAGATTTGTCGCTAGATGGAATAAAAAAGATGAAATGAAACAAATTGAAGGAAGAGAGATTACTAGAAAATTGAACCTATAATACGCCAAGAAATAGAGAGAGAATATATGAGACGTAAAATAAACCTCAGCCAAAAACGTAAAAAGCAAACAAAAAAGGAAGAAAAGAAGGAATGAAGTATGAAAAGAAAGACGAAATGAGAAAAGATCGGAATAATATATAACGTAAAACATCGGACCTATCTGTATTTCATTGTCGAAGTGTATATTTATTTCAGAGCAATAACTGCTCATTTATCATCATTATGAAAAGGGACACGATGCAAAAGTTTAATACTTGTATAGCGCGAAAGAGGATTTGGGCCGAGACGAGGCGTGCAATCTCTGGCCGACCAGTGACAATACTTCCTTTTATTTCCTTAGACAACGCCTAACCCATTGTTCCTATTCTCATACAAATGAATGTTATTGACATTGGTATTTACAAAGCCTTGTTTAGCTTAGTCTGGCACAAGATATAAACTATGATGCACTCAGTGAGGTTCGAATTCATTAATGATTATTTATGGTCAGTTAGATTAACACAATTATCATTACTCCACGATGTGAGACTCAGAGGTTCTTGTATTCTATCGATCCAAGAATAATTAAAATATTGCTGGTGTTAACGAAATATTAAGAGATTTTGAATAACCCGCAAACCGAACGTAGTATAGATTTTGACGCTATCCTTTGTGAGCGGTAAATTTTATGATCTGCACATGGAAGTAAACATAGGTCAGAAATAAGAAAAAATAACGGTTTCTTATTGGTAGTGGAGCTGCATTTCTGTTTCTCGACATTAGAATTGTTAGGCATATTCAGTAATCTGCGTGTATATGTGGTTGAATTAGGACTGATATATTTACGAATCTAGATCTATGTTCTAGAGCATCTTAAGGACTACTGGTCCAGGACTGCTCATCTCTTTGTTTTAAGTGTTGCTGAATTATATGCTTAGCTTTTCGAAGCCTAATGTTAAGTGTACTTGTTCGTTTCCAGGTTGCTTCCGCTGTCGAAATGATTGGTACCGCTGACCTGCTAATTTAATTCGCTTACCCCATCTGTGAATACAACTTCAAACATATAAAATGTCTGGTTTTGTCTTTGGTTTGTTTTACGGCATATCAAACCTAATGGGTTATTTAATGCCGACAAAATTTGTATTGCTGGTAATATATATATATATATATATATATATATATATATATATATATATGCTGGTAATATGTTTTTTTCTTCAAAAAATCTATTGCTGGTAATATTTCTTTTCAAATAGGTATAGCTGGTATTCGTTTTACAAAAATATGTTGCTGGTAATATTTTTAGATGTATTTCTGGTAATAATTTTTCTTCAAAAATTTATTGCCAGTTACATTTTTTGTTTACAAATGATTTCTAGTATTAAAACCTATTTTTTACACTTTCATAGTGTTTTGATACCATTAACTATTTGCCCATAGCTTGGACCCAAACAGGTGCTACAACCCAGGGTTAGAGTGGACCTGGGAACACCAGCAATTAAGAGGTGATTCCACGTTCCTCAAAACATCCAGATCAGAGGCCTTGCTGCCAGATGTAGCTTATCGTCATACCCAGTAAACTTTCCGGTACATATACACAAATGCGCATGCTCATGTGAATCCATGTCTAAATGTCGTATCGTTTTCATTCACCTGATCTCTAAACGCATATACAAGAGCATTTTTTCGAATACGGATCATAGCATGTTGATTACATTACATAGATTGAGACGTCAGACAGTGGGTTGTACTGTCTTTACAATCAGTTCACATGGTGGAATGAACTAGTTGTCTACTGGAATATTTCTTTTTGTTTCGTGAAAATAAGGTTTCCACACGAATATATAAGCACACATGCATAAATGTATATTGGACACATAGATAGATAGATAGATATATAGATAGATAGATAGGAACACAATGAGCTAGCTAGCTAGCTAGCTAGCTAGATAGGAACAGATAGATCGGAACAGTTATTGTCAGTCATTAGATAGATAGATAGATAGATAGATAGATAGGAAGGAAAGAAAAGTTATAGTAAAACATCTCATTAGATAGATAGATAGATAGATAGATAGATAGATAGATAGATAGATAGATAGGAAGGAAAGAAAAGTTATAGTAAAACATCTCATTAGATAGATAGATAGATAGATAGATAGATAGATAGATAGATAGATAGGAAGGAAAGAAAAGTTATAGTAAAACATCTCATTAGATAGATAGATAGATAGATAGATAGATAGATAGATAGGAAGGAAAGAAAAGTTATAGTAAAACATCTCATTAGATAGATAGATAGATAGATAGATAGATAGATAGATAGATAGATAGATAGGAAGGAAAGAAAAGTTATAGTAAAACATCTCATTAGATAGATAGATAGATAGATAGATAGATAGATATTAATTGAATGAGATCGACAGCAACGAAATTACGATTAGTCTGTTCTCATCTGACATTCAATACAAAGTGGTTCAAAAATAGCGGCCGATTTCTGATTTATGGCTGCCAGTTGATTGCAGGTAGAAATCATTGAAAGGCATATTTATCTAATCATTCATTGGAGGCGAAAATTATTAGAAAATTGTACCAAGCATTAAAACAAAAAATAGTAAGAAAAATAATGATTTTCCAGAATTTGGACGATACATTTGATTATAAATTTACATTATATATATATATATATATATATATATATATATATATATATATATATATATATATATATATATATATGTTTGTGTGTGTGTTGGCAGGTGAAGAAAATATCAGAAGAATTATCTTGTGATCGACATCGCCTTTTCTGTCCCTGGTGTGTGGCGTATATATGAAATTCGATCGTAAGATAAGTCCTTTGAAATTTGCTTCATCTGTTGATAAGTGTTGCATTAGTTTTCGGATAGGATTCTGCTCTCTTTTAGATCCATTAATTTCTAGAGATTTTGTTTTCTTCGGTACTATCAATTTATGCGACTATCATATAATTTTGTTTGTTCCTTCCTTGATTACTTATTTACTCCTTCTGTTACAATTCGTAATATTTTTTAAGTTCGTCTTTGATTTAGCTTTTGTGATGGCGTCATGTCGTCTGCTAAAAACGTTGCAAATAAATATAATTATAATTCTTGCGACTTGACATTGTTTGACCTCTGACCTTGGTATATTGCTATGTAGTAATTTAGTAAAGAATTACAAAGTAATTTTAATTTTACGTCCAAACTAGCAAACAGATTTAAAATAATTTAAATATTTAATCAATCAAACCCTTGCGATTGATCTGCAGAAGAACATCCATTTCTCTTCCTTATTTATTGATTTATTAATAGAAATACAAGTGACTGTTCAGCTCTTTATTTTCTTACGTAATTGCAAACTGCAATATAGTTCCAAATAGTCAAAGCCCTGTATTTCACCTGTTCTTTGTCAATTATCAAAATAACATTTTCAGTTGGAGTTTTCTTGGCTAGTCGGTCTGTGGTTTGCTAATTAGATGTTTTGCCCGCATTAATCGGCAGTTATCTATCCCCGATAACACAAGTTCGTCGCCAGAACATAGTCGCTTCCCTTATCCACTTAGAATTTTTCTGCCATGGTAATGACACTTTTCGCCATTTGCTACTTATCAAAATAACATTGTCAATTGTCTCTGGTCGTGGTTTTTTTTTTATCATCCACGCTTGGGTCTCGCCTCTCTTTTCCTTTCTTTCCTTTCTCTTTTCTTTTTGCCCTGGTAAATGGTGCCACACTGGGTTTAATAATGTGCAATACGGACGAAGACAAGTATCCCATATCTAAAGTGTTTAACTGGGTTTAATAATGTGCAGTATGGAAGAAGACAAGAATTCCATACCTATTGTGTTTGAACTGGTGTTTATTATTTTACTATCACCAGCTGCTTGATATTTTCATCCAGTAAATCCGTCGTTTCCCGAAGCAATGACAATAAATTTTCGTCTCAGGTTTTAATCAGATCAACTCTGAAACTATTTGTATCCGAAAAAACACTTGTAGGAATGCAAAGTGCGATTATCTCCCTTTGTTTAAGATGAATATTCGATTGTTACGTGACAGACTGTGAATAACATCAGCTTGTGAAGTGACAAACCCCAATTTCAATGAAGACTGCTAGGATCATAGACGCTATCAAATGCCCACAACAGTAGTGCAAATAAAGGAACGCTTAGTGTGTCAACAGAAACATAGAGGAAACATTACAAGTAAACCTTTGTGGTATTTGGTCCCCACACACACCTTGTTGTATTCATATATGTTATAATATGTGGGATAAATATTAACACACACACACACACACACACACACACACACACATATATATATATATATATATATATATATATATATATATATATATATATATTCTATGACAAAACGGTATAAAAAGCTCTTTGAGAAGAATGCGTGTTTGTCATTTCTTTCTCTCAGCCATCCCTTTTTCCATTATAATAAGGAGTTAGTGTATTACGGATATACTAATGATTGTAATGTGACAAATGGAAATATATTATTTGGGGACATTCCCGACGTGAGAATTAACGGAATACCATTTTAACACATATTTCCCTTCACGGTAAATTTCGGAACGGAAACGATGACATTAAGACTATACAAATTTTCAGCAACGCAGATCCTGTAATTTTTACATGCTAAGTAACTGGCGTTTTAACTGGGGACTTCATAATGTTTACATTAAAAAAAAAAATCTCTCGATCGGCCTAGTAGCTATACTTGTGGACTTACCCTTCGGTCACGTGTTCCTTCAAATTTTATATTAAAAGACGAATTTACCCTCTTTCTCGATATATTTTTCTGCATTGCACAATATTCCATTAAATCATAATGTGCGAGGAGAATTCTTGCCATGTCACTGAGTGAAATTCCCTCACTATATAATAAATTGGATTGTATCTTATATTTTGCCCAAAGTGAGCCGACAGGTAGTACTTACTAAACAAAAAGGCCATTTAGCAATTTTGAGTTTAGCTAATCAGGCAGCCCAGGAAATTAGGGATATAATGATTTCCCCAAACAGTAAATTTTTGCAACAGTTAAAGTGATGGACATTTTGCGAGAATTTCTATTTCTAGCAAGATTAATTGATTTGTTTGTTTAACGGCATGTCAACTCCTTATGGTCATTTAATGCTGCGATTTAATTTTCTTGGTATAATAAATAGTTATTGGTGATATTACATCGATCGAAAAGTTGGCGGAAGTCACAGACAATACTACTGCCCTCACGTTCACTCGTATTTCTTTCAGGGGCCCACGGTATTAGTGGGGAATCTGATTTAATGGCTAAATTACTATAAAGTTAAAATAAGCTGGAAGCACGTAATGAAAATTTCTTCCATAGTTAAAGGGAAAGGGATATGTACTCTGTTTTTTGAAAACACAGGAAATGTTGTGCTAAATCGTGCAAGCCAACCCTGTTGTTTTAAAACTAAAGCGAAAAGAGAATGCAAACAGACAATCGAAGGTGACATCATGTACAGCGTGTGAGAAGTTAGTCGTCTATTATTTGTATTGAGCGCACGATTCACATCAGTTTTCTTTTACACAGTGTAAATTTCATTAATTACTGCTACTCAAGAGGACAGGTTAATGGGGCATCATAAAAGTTTTTAAAAGTTCCAAAGTATCACAAAGCCTTCCTTCCACAGGAAAATATTATTCCAAACCATTACACACTGTATTGCCCCCAATGCCTCTTACCATGTTCACAGCCAGAAAACTGAGGATAGCTAAAGCAGAATTTGACCAAATACTTGAATTAAGGATAACAACTCCAGAAAAATATTATTGGTTTTCTCCACTGCACCTTTTTACTTAAAGGTTTGTCTGGGTTTGTCACACATGTAGCGATCATAAGACACGAATCTCTATTACAGAACCGGATCGTTATCCTATCCCCCATATACAAGATATAACAGCCATTGTGCAAGAAATCGGCTTTTTGTTAAAAATTAGACCTTATCAAAGACGACCATCAAATAACGGTCAGTTAAAGAGCATAACACAGCCTTTCCAAAAATTTATTGACCGCTGCCTACATTTTACATTTGCCTCCATTGTGGATGTTCTCATAACCAATTACTCTACGTATGTACATATACTACACTTATAGCTTGTCTCCTGAGATTTAAAGAAAAATATTACCCCAGTGATGATTAAATTTTGAAAATCGGAAGTCATTATTTTAGGTTAACACGTCAACTTTGCCGGAATTTCTCCAGCGCCTTCTAAAGTAGATGAGATTTCCCAATTCTCTGCGTCTAATACAATGAGAAAATTACAACAATTTTAAAGGATGATAAATTACTTCTGGAGATTTCTGCCCACATGGGTGCTGATAGTGAAATCTTTAACATATAAGACATATATACTAAATAATGTCAAATGTTATGACATAGTTCTGTCTGAACTTGATATGGCAACATTTGATAAAATTAAGTTGCTTTTTGTCCCATGTAGTTAAATTGTCACATATTATTACAGGCAAGATGCTGTATTTAGCGATAAAAACCTCTTCTACTGCTGTAGATGTTGTCTTGCAATAGGGAATTAACAGCCAATGGAAACAAATTTCTTCTCAAGAATACTGTCACCAACAGAGACCAGGTAGCGTATATCTAGACGCGAGTTCATTACAGATTATTCAGCGGTTCGCTATTTTTGACATTTATTGGAAAAGTGAACAGTTCCTATATTGGCAGACCATAAGCCTTTGATCGATGCATTATCGTCAACGTATAAATATGCAAAGATGAATATGCGACACGGGAAACGAAATAATTGGATTACCTGATGTAGTTCACGTCAAATATACGTTTCCTCAATAGAACCATCGAAGATGTCCTTAAAGACATCATGTCCGGTAGCATTAATGATTTCCTTCTGGACTCTTCACGGAATATTAGTAATTTGTGGAAGAATAGTGTTGCAGAAGCTTCTTTAGGACAATTCTATATCTTTGAAATTTTCGAAGATATGTTGCTCGAACACTAATTTTGAAATTGTGTGTGACACCAGCAACGGACGATTGCGACCCATCGTTCCAGAAACTTTAAGACTGACATAATTCTGCCACCGCATAACCTCATCTTGGTGCTAAGGCTTCAAGAAGGATAGTTACAGACATATTTTTGTGCCTCGTATGAAAGTGAATATTCGGTTGTGGTCAAATACTTGTGTCATGTCAAAGACCTAAACTCTGAAATCATAATCGCCCACACCATTTGGCTCCTTCCCTTCTCTAGATTAGCGGTTCGATTATGCACGTGTGGAAAAAACTGGTCTCCTAATCTCTTGTGGGGTGTTTACTTATTTGCTGACACGCGACGATCTTTTTTTCCCGCTAGTGTGAAGCTCTTTCAGTGTCAAACAACATGGTAGAAACTACTGCAAAAATTATATGACATATAGATGTCTGTTTCGGTGTTCTAGCTGTCATCACCACGGACAATGATCAACAAATTGATTTCGATCTAATCAACCAACTGAAGATTTAGAGAGCAAACTAATTAGGACCACTGCATATCATTCACAAACCAATAGCTTGGTTGGAAGATCCAGTCGAACATTAAAATCAAAGAGTCAAAAACTTACATACATACATTCCTTCGATCTTGCACAATTATTTGGGGCGCGATTCAGCCAGATCACATGCGTTGCAGCAACAATAACGTGCACCTTCTAAGATTCTGAAGAGACATCCTAATTATTTTAGTTGCTCATTAACAGTACAGCCCAAAATATTTGTTAGGACAGATTGAAGCTATATTTTTTTCTGGATGCTACATGGTCAAATGTGGACACCCCAATCACTACTGCATCTCCTGTAGAATTAGGCATATCAAATCAAACGATGACTCGATCTGGCCATCATGTTAGAAACTGCAGGCATTTCTTATCTTAACTTGCTTTCTCTTTGCAGGAAATTATTCATATGAACGGATGCTTGACACTAATACAGTAATAATTTTTATCCTGTTAAATGGAAATTGTTAAGATAGTATACTTTGAGGTTCACTCTTTGTATGTTTATTTCTTTTCTATATTGTAGTTTCACAAATTACGTGCACACTATTTAATTTCATATCAAAACAAGCAGGATAAAAGTAACATCTTGTGGCAGGTTCTAGAAGATTGTTAGGGAGGGAGTACTCATACGTATGTAAAGGGTGACTATATCTCATTGGGTAAAATGAATTCACGATGGTCGCGTTTCGACCAGTGAATGACGAGAGCTTGTGGGGTGACGAATCCAATTTACAAAGATAGACCGCTAGAGCGATAGTCGTCATCACAATCCAACAGTGACAGGAAACCACATGGTCCCACCACAATATAAAAGACATGACAAGCTTCATCGCTTTCACTTATGGTAATATTACAAGACCAATTCTATTTTCCCCCGTTCACACTTTTTGTTTTATCATTTCTCTGCGTGGGATAAATAGCGACATATCTATGTATATATAAAGAGTGTTCCAAAACCTTGAAACGATTTAAATGTGAATTAAGTTTAAGTGTCTAATGATTTATGTTCTTTTTCTTTCAGATTTAACAACTTAAGTCTTTCATCCATGGAAAGATTAACAAACAACCTGTTAAAGTTATCGAAGCCTATTACGAAAATGGACGTTCAAAGAGAAGAATTGTATTTCTCACACTTCGAGATATTTTGGTCAACATAATATAATCGACCAAACAAGAGTGCAATTGGAAACGATGTAACGTTGTTGTGGAGAGGTTCAATTCCTGCACGTGATGAGGAATACAGGTGTCTAGATTTAAGGCCACATTCTCGTGCACTGCAGCAATATTTTCAGCTAAACGTCGTAGACAAGCACACAATGGTGTTTTCACATCTGCCACTGACCCAGTTTGTTAAAATTTACGAATAATTTATCTAATCACACTCTTGAAATTCTAACACTTTGTTTGATTGCTAACCTTTCCATGATTGAAATTGCCAAAGAATTAAGTCGTTAAATCCTAAAGAAAAACAATCATTAGACGCTTAAAATTAATTCAGATTTAAAATCGGTCCAAGTTATTGGAACGACTTTTGATATATATATATATATATATATATATATATATATATATATATATATATATATATATCGGATTGGTATAAACGGAATAAAATTCCAATATCCAAAAACATTATTCTTAAAAACAGTACTCAATACAGAGTAGAGCAAATAGAATTTATTAAAAAATTATCGTATCAACATGTTATAACATCACTACAAAAATAGCTAATTTGTTTCAACACTTCTGGTGTTTGTCAAGTGATGGTGTTGATTGCTATTTTCGTAGTAATGTTATAACATGTTTATGCTATAATTATAAGAATAAAGACTATATATATATATATGATAAAATATAGTTTTAATGTGCTGAATGTCAGGGATAGAGCGTATATAAATATAAAAATGAACACTGAAGTCAACATCCAGCATCAGTATGTGTGTGTGCGCACGCGCGCCTGTGTGTATTTGTAAAATATACGTTGGCACACATAATCAATAATTTTTTTAGCTGAGTAGCAATAGGGTTTTCACGTCTTTCAAAATCATTGCCTCCCCTCTCCATGCTGACCCTTACTGATCGGATATCGGTTTGTGTTTCCATCTCTCAGATACAGCTTTGCTCATAATATACTTAACATAAAGTGATTCTTTTGGTATTTTATAAATTAATCACGAACAACTTCCGCTTCACCAACTTCTAAATTTTTTTCATGACATAGCGCGGTATAAAACCTCTCTTTTTTGTCATTCCTTTCCTTGAGCCATGACTGATATACTAATGCCTATAACGGGACAATTGGAAATGATATCTCTTTTCTAGTCCCCTCATAATATAAAATATATTTCGATACCTTACGTGCAATTACTTATACAGAACACGAATACTTACATTTTTAATTTAGAGTTTCAAAAATGGCCCCACCATGAAGTGAAAAATAGAACCTTAATGTGTTCTTGATAATGAAACGAAATTATTTAAATTACTTTGGACAATTTCTACACAAAGTTTTTTAGTCTGTGCGAAAAGGTTTTCGTAAAATGGAAAAATATAATTAAAGATCAAGCAAACAGAAATTCACTGATGAATTTATCAAAATTTGTTTCGCTGTGTCATTGCTGACTAAACATCAATTTTCTCTCTCTCTCTCTCTCTCTCTATATATATATATATATATATATATATATATATAAATATATATATGTGTGCGTGTGTGTGTGTGTGTGTGTGTGTGTGTGTGTATGAAAAATAGAAAAGAACACGTTAGGTAAATAATTATAATCCAGGGTTCTTTAGTATTTTTGTTTTTATTTTTTAAATTGTGTTCTTTCCTATTTTTATGCGAAAAATGACGGTTTCGGCTCTCGTATTTGAAACATGAGAACTCTTATGTTGCGAAGGAATCATATTTTTTTTTAAATAATTATAATATATATACGTATATATAAAGAAAGAAAGAAAGAAAGAAAGAAAGAGAGAAAGAGAGGGGAACCTAAAATATACTTTAAAATGTAAATATCTCAGTAAGTACATGTCATACGCAAACGAAATAGGCATCAATTTGAATAATAAAATAATAATTTTCCAAAAAATTGAACAAGCTATTCAAAGGGATGTAGATTTGATAATCGATATCACAAAGCTTCACAAATTTTCAGTATGCGCAGCACCTGGGATACAACACAGGTTTAGTAGGTAATCCAGCTCTTGCCAAACACGCTGTAGCATGTCTTGCGTAACATTCTCTTGAGCTTTTGTATTTTTTTTGTATCATGCTTTCCACTTGGTGCGTTTTTTCTTGGATTCTCTCGTAAATGTGCGCTGCACAGTCTTTTTTGACTGTAAATGTCATTACTAAACCTGAAAAAAATCAGCATTCAACTTGTTTTTTACACATTTTGTGAATATTTGCTATAATCTGAGTGAGAATTCGCTGTTATTAGGCTACAAAATGATGTCAATATTTTTAGAACACCGTATACATACATGCATACATACACACACACACACATATATATATATATATATATATATATATATATATATATATATATATATATATATATATATTGTGCATGTGTGTGTGCGTGTAGGAGATTTCATATTATTGAAATGTTGCCTTGATCTCATATGCACTAAGCATAATGTGCTGTTATTGTATCGAATGTTATAAATTCCTGCTTTATACTTACGTGGATTTAATCTACATCGTTTTATGTAAGTCTTTATTATAGTCGCCTTATATCGGAATATTTTTCTCTTTTTCAATTGGAAATTAAGCATTGTCTTTCTTTCATTGTTTTTGATTTCTCTTTCTTTCTTTCTTTCTTTTTTACTTTCTCCCCTTCCAACTGCAGTGAGATCTGTATTTCTTTACTCTGCACTCTTTTATATTCAATATTACTCTTTCCCTTTTTCATATTATTTTTTAGCTACTTCTTTATCTTCTCATTAGAATTTCTTTTCCCCATCATAACCCGGGGGTGGTAGCATTTGTTAGGGTCCCAGCTATGAGTAAATTGTGAATCCCCAAAGAAAAATCTACAGAACGTTTTCATAATAAAATGAGCTACAATATATTTTTATACCAAAATGACAATGAATACAACAGTAAAAAGTATATAAAAATAGATTTTTATAGTAAAATTACCAACAATACATTTAATGAATTATAAAGTATTTATGTAAAAACATACCTGTACGCTGAGAGTATACAATTATGTACAAGTTATCCGTAGTTGAAAGTATAAAATTGCGCGCGGGATGTTTAGATTTTGGCATTAAATAACCAACAGGCGTTTAATATGTCGCTAAACAAATTCAACCAACTTATACCTACTAATAGCAAATTTACCAGCAAGATATATTTGAAGCAAAATGACTACCGACACAATTTTTATTTAGATTTCGGAATTATGTAACCGATAGGGGTTGATATGCTGCTAAACAAAATCAGTTAACTAAAATTGTCACCATTAAAACTCTCTCTCTCTCTTGCACACACACATTTTCTCTCTCTTTCTTTCTCTCTCTCTATCTCCCTCTATATCTCCTCGATATCTGCTAAATTCTGCTAATTCCAGCAGCTAGTGGATGATGTGAAGAAGATCATATTGCGCCAATTTTTCAAACATGTACAACCTGGAAATCAGCATTCGAGATCCTAAATGTTATCTACGCACGAACACTATCACTCAGCATCGGAGAAAAGCATACAACTATGTTACATGAACATTCTGCCTAAATCTTCTCTCTCTCATTTTTCTCTTTCTATCTCTCTTTTCCTTCCTCACTATATTCCTCTGTACCTCATTTTTCTTCCTCTGCATCAAATAGTGATTTTTCTCTCTATCAATTTCTCTTCTACAATTTATTCTCTCTTTGCGTTCACTTTCTTTCTATATTTCTTTCTTTCTTTCCTCAAGTGATTTGAAAGGATTTCAACCAACCAATTCTCTTACGTTTTCAGCTCGCCATCTTGAACCCTATAGACAAACCGTCTGCTTCAACTTGTTCGCTTTGTCGGGTCATTAATCACTCGAGGACGACGGCTGCTGCCGCCGGTTCTGCGGATGACACACAAGCAGACGATAGCGCCACACTGATGAGAATGATACAATGAGTTTAATGATGATAATACTGATGACTATTGCAAAGTAAACCAACACATCTTTCAAGAAGCGAGAGACAGGGATAGCGAAAGTAAAGATTATGCGAATAATCATGATAACTATCAATTAAGATAGCATTTTACAGATGAAGATAACGATAATCCGAAAGCAGTCACTACGAAAGGCCTTTGAGATTTTGCTACAATAGCTGCTTGAAAGAATAATGTAATTGATGACACCATAACTGCTGGATTCGATCATATTGATAAAGATCGAATAATATTGATAATGATCCAAATTTTGAGGCTAATCATCATTTTTAAAATAATATAATATTCTTATATTACATTTACATTTTAATCGATTTAAGACAAAAAATCAGACTGCAGACATTCCCAGTGTGCTAAAACAAACACATTCGGTCGTACATATTAATGGATTGTCTAAAAAGTGCACACACACACACACACACACACACACACACACACACACACACACACACACACACACACATATATATATATATATATATATATATATATATATATATGAAGAAATATAGTTTTAAGGTGCGCTATATTTATGGTAAAAGTGCTCAGTATCAGAGATAGAGCGTATGTAAATATAAATCTAAAAGTGAACATTGAAGTTGACACCCAGAGGCGACAGGCTGATTCATGCTAGACACAATCGGCGGCCATGTGTCCTTAAGGATAAAGGCGGTAGTTAGATCCAGTGTCAAGACCCAAAGAGTTGTGAGTTCAATACCTGGTTAAGGCGATGAGAGGGGAATTAACAGGAGATGACTGTAAGCTGACATCCATTAGACATCGCTCGTGGAACTAGAACAGTCCACCACAGCGAGCGAAATAAAAGGTTCAGTTCGACATTCCAACCATCTGAAGAAAGTCGAAGCGTACAACGGCCGAAACGTTGTAATAAATATAGCAACAAATATGAGGACAATAGTTCGAATAATCTAAATAATGTACATAATACCTCATCTCAGAAATATAGAGATATGAGGGAATCGAGTGTCTCGAAATTAGAAAGGGTGTAAAAGGTAGAAGTAATTTTATTCTGTTCTTAGCAATGCCTACATATTGTCTGCAGATTTTTAACCGAAATTTTACTAACAAATTTTCATCTTCTGGTATTTCTAACAGCAAAACTCTATGAATAAACAAAGAAAGATATCTAGACAAATGAAGAGGAGAATGTATTGCTAAACAATCGCTTCACTTGGAAGGGTCAGACTAGTATGTAGAAAAATAAAATTCTCTATTCTTTAATCCATGAATTATATCTGACCCCACGTTTTCTCTTTTCCTGTGTAAACCTGTCGTTTTAAATAAATGAACGAAAATTTAAAAAAAAAGTGTTACATTTTCGAGTCCTAGAAATGAATTGAGAAATTTTGATATACGAAAAATATGATAGAAATTCGATGACGTATTCGAATAGCAAAAGATGTCTTCCAAAAAGATTTTAACACATGCCAAAATAGTGTTAGAAACAATGAAAACAATGTAATGCAATGCAATGTAATATATATTCTCCAATATGACAATGAATGCTAGTAAATCACCTCACTGATAAAGAAGAGATTTAATGCAACAGAGATGTCGTTGTCCCGATGAATACTAAGTACAAACCACGGACCGAACATATGTGAAAAGAGGAAGACTTAAGGAAAATAGAATAAGCCAGGAAAGTTTCACTTCCAATTAAAAATACTTGAAATTTATCCTACAATGAGGAAAGATGGCTCGGAAATTACAACATTCACAACACATATACTGGAGGCAGGCAAGACGTGTAAGGGGAAATAGTGAGTAAATCTAATTAATGGGTTTGTGAGAAAAGATGGAAAAAGAATAATAAATGGTAAAATATCAAAAGTTATTCGAACAAAAAATACAGGAATTTGTGAAGAGCTAAGCCCTGAAAATATTTCTCCCATAAAAGATGAAGGTAGTTCACAAATTTCACCAACACAATCACAAGTCCCGTAACTCTTTCGAGTTGTAAAGGTGTTGTATAGCCCCTTCGTTCTCTGGGCGGCATATATACAGCTGCTGCAGTAGAAGTTGTGTGTCAGTGTGAAAATAGCCTGACCGAGCTCAAGCATCTGCAGGCTGGTTTGAATTCAAAGTTTTCCTTCTCTTACACCGGTTGCCGCCCAAGGCTATAGAATCCAGTCTATATGGGGCGGGGAGAACAGATAGATTCATGTCTTTCCCAAGAGTAAGTGAATGCAATGAACTCAAGTGGAGTTCGAACTCGGCTCTCAGAATTCATGACTTCACTGTGACTTCAAAAATAAATCTTGGGCCAAACATGATATTTTCATTAAATTAACAAACTGGCCGTTACAAGAAAATAGTGTACCCCTACCAATAGGAAGTTTTTTTTTTTTCTTTTCTCTGACATTGTTCTTCCTGTTCAGAAGGATGTTTAAATGCAACTGCTACATTATTTACATTATTCGGACTACTGTCCTCATCTTTGTCGCCATATTTATCACAACGTTTCGGCCGTTGTACGCTCCGGCCTTCTTCAGGTGTTTGGAATGTCGAACTGGACACTTTATTTCGCTCACTTGGGTAAACTGTTCTAGTTCCACGTGCCATGTTTGATGGATGTCAGTTATCAGTTATCTCCTGCTAATTTCCCTCTGAAAGTTCTCCACTGCCTTAACCGGGTATTGAACTCACGCTCTTTGGGTCCTGTCACTGGATCTAACCAACGCCTTTATCCATTGTGCCATGTGTCCTGCTACTTCATAACTCCAAGTCCAGTGACAACTCCCGGTTTTTATTCGCCCTGTCGTAAATTCTTTTTAGCAATCACCTATCTCAAACTTTGTATTTTGTTTAATGAATTATTTGTTTATTTTTACCAAATCCCAACCTGTACGACGCCATTGTTGTTTAGACAATTAATGGCCGAATAATGATTAAAATCGTTTTCACCTTGTTCTCACCTTGATCGCTCAGTAGCATTGATTCCAAATTTTAGTGACACCTCCTTAAGCTGTTTCATATTTAAATCGTTATATTCAGCGGTTGGCAGGCGGGAGACTGGCGGGAGACTAGCATGTTTAGGGAGAAACTGAATGGTCTTTCTGACTGTCACTTTTGAGGGCCTGTAACTAAGTTCACGGAACCGCGTCTATAATATCCTTTATTATCCCTCAATGATTATGCAAATGGAAAAGGTCACTGGAATTGCCCGACACAACAGCTTGATTACGAAAAGGTCGCGCCTTGAACGCTTTTTCTCTCTTTATTTAGACACATTACTCATTTTGAGACAGTTCTTTAAATCTGGGAGATCTATCAGTAGATTCAGACTAAGAAGAGGACAGAATCAATGGTGACCTGGGTGTCAAATACAGATTTTCTTTTTTCTCCAGCTTCGTCTTAGTATTGATTAAGATGAGATCTCCAGGGATGCCAAAACGGCTGACTTTAGAGGCAGAAAGCTCAAAGAAGTAAGATTTCGTGGTAGTTTAAAATAATTATATTTTTTGACCAATATAATTAGAGAAAATGTTATAGAACGAATTTTAAATGGATGGTGAATAAATGTTATTGAAAAATCCGAAGCGAAAACATCTGCCCTTATTTCTTCCTTTTATGAAAAGAATTATGAATTTCAGCTTCAGAATTTTCCTACAATAAATTAGTCGTTGGAAGACTATGTTGCCGCACTTTTAAAACTTGGCAATATTTTCTTGTTTTCCTCGAAAATCAGCATATTAAATGTTGTCGTTTCCAGTCCAACTAAGTCTAAGAAATATCTTAGTTAGCTAGAAGACAAGTTCATGTATTTGACGGAAATAGAGGCCCCAGAAATATAAAAATAAGTCTTTTCTATCAGCCAATATTTGGTTTTGGCTTAAGGAAATGGAAATGTTTTCAAGAATAGAGCGTAAATTAATGAATCCCGACTTTCTGCTATCTATATGAAGGCAAACGGAGTACTAATATATTTTGATGCTAGTTCTTATACTCAACTTACACACTTACACACAAACACACACACACACACACACACACACACACATATATATATATATATATATATATATATATATATATATATATATATATATAATACTAATAACGGCAAAACTTTAGGTGTTTTAGCTTTGTAAATGAAAAAACCAATACCCATGGGGAAAAAAAATAAAGAACTAAGAACATGTACTTCGGGCGAAAATAATCGTCTAGAATGAAAGTTCAGAGTCCAAAGAAAAAACCCCTGACGATCCGCGTAGGTGAAACATAGGTAGGTTTGTCTGGCTCTTTAGGTTTAATTGTGGAGACGAATGAAGTTGTTGATTTTAATCGATATTTATTATTGATTATTTAATTGTTTGTCGCTGATTATTATTATTATATTTACTTGTGTTTTTGCGTTCATTCGTAGTTTGTTAATTTTTATTATTTACTTAATTTGTTCATCTATTTATATTTTTGTTCATTTTTTGTTAATTGTTTCCGGAGGTTTGTGATCTTATTTTTTCAGTTTTGTTAAAGTATGTTACTTTATGGAGATGTATATAGAACATATACTAGCATTTTTAATGATGGTATTTTACAAGGTATACATTTGGGGTTTTCGATTTTTTAAGTAACGTAGTGGGAATTTGTTTTCGTATCTGAATTTTGAGATATGTTCTGATCGTTTATTTAGTTGTGCTGGTCTGAAGAGGTGGTTATAACGATTTTCTCCTCCAATGTTTAAAATTCACACACACATACACACACACAAACACACACACATCTATCTATCTATCCATCGATATATATATATATATATATATATATATATATATATATATATATATATATAATTATTATTTATAAAAAATTATAACATAAATATGTTATAAAATCACTACAAAAATAACCATTTTGTTTCAACACCCTCGGTGTCTTATCAAGTGATGATGTTGAAGATAAAATAAATGGTTTCAAATTAATTAACGATCCTTCACTTGGGGGAAACATTGTTACAAAAGCTAGAATAACCAATCAAAATCCAAGTATAGAAAGATTCAAAAGCTTGACAACGAAATCATGTTATAATAGCTATTCAGATCTTTAAAATACGGGTAATATTAAAAAGAATTTATACTAACCAATAATTATAAAATTATATGATAAAATTTAATATTAAAATTAAAAACTGCCAATTTTAAAATCCAAATTTAATCACTATTAAGTTTAAAAACTATAAAATTATTGAGAAAAGAAAAAATACATATGTTATTCAATTTATTTTTCGTTGAAACTACGTTCGACAAGACGCTACAATATCCGGTCATTTGACAATACATGTATATATATATTTTTTTTTATTCTAAAGTGTGAATGTGGTCTCAAACTCACGCGCAAAACAACAAAAACACAATCAGATTATAATACATAAGCACCCAGACATATTTAGATATACACACACACACACACACACACACACACACACACACACACACACACACACACACATATATATATATATATATATATATATATATATATATATATATATATATATATATATATCACTTGATGATTAGTAAGGATAATTTCAAAGCGGAATATCTCTTTTCCCTTCACCCTAAAAACAACTTATATTGTAATCTCTGCTTTCTCCACCTTTTTCTTTTCCCTTTTAATACTAAAACTATTTCCTCTATCACATTTCTCTCTTTTCCTTTTTCTTTTTCCTTTTTTTTTTTTTTTTTGTAAAATTGGTTTCATGAGATGGATGTCTGAAGTCCACGAAATAAATTATCACCTGAACGAATGTATTTTAAGGATTATCTATTCATCATATATATATATATATATATATATATATATATATATAATTATTTATTTAAAAATAGTGTGATACACCCTTTTTCACTCCAGAATTTTTCTTACATATCTATAAGTCTACGATTCGTTCATGCTTAGAATATTGCTGTCATATATGGTCCGGTACTACCGTTACATATCTCGAGTTCCTTGATAAAATCCTAAAAAAAACAGCAATATTATTGGTCCTGATCTGGCGAATCGGCTTCAGTCACTTTCGTACAACCATAAGGTTGTTGCTCTGTGCCTTTTTCTATAAACACTCTCATCGTATCTGTTCGGATAACCTCTTCGTTATGGTGCCTAGAGTATTTCAATTTAAAAGTAGAACTTGATTGGCAACAATAAATCATATAAATTCTCAGAAATTTACAGTTGAGTTGGCAAACCAATATAACCGAAATAATTACTATGCTAGCAGTTGCTTTTCTCGCACATCTCCCGTGTGGAAATTCCTTCCGGCTTCATGTTTTCTAGTTATCTTTAAATTTCAGAAATATAAATGTAATGTTAATCGTTATTTACTCATTCCCTGTTTAAGCTTCTTTTATTCTTGTTCCTTAGCAATGTTTCTGTTTCTAATTCTTCCACACCGAGTAACCCCTTGTATCTCAGAGGCCTTTACTACCTTACACTGGGTGATTGATTATCTATATATATATATATATATATATATATATATATATATATATAAATGGTGGTACTCGATTGGAACAACCTTGGATAGGTCTACTTGCAGTAAAACAAATTGGTACCCAAGGAAAAATGAGTAATAAAATAGAAAGACATTAAACCAAACCGAAAATAATCATCCATAGTTCAAGCTCTAAGTCCAAAGGAAAAAAACCTCCAAAGAATAAAAAGACAACTACGGAAAGTGCTCAATACACAAAGTAGAGCAAAACCTAAGTAATTACTGACGTCACGTGCCGGATATATATATATATATATATATGTGTGTGTGTGTGTGTGTATAAATAAAAAGAAATAACAGTAAGATATATAATCCGGTGTTCTTATAGATATTTTTATTTTTACAAAATAGTGCTCAATGTAAATTTACAGATTTAATATTATAAATTAATTGATTTAAAATATGTTTTTTTCCTCTACACAGTTCTAACCATGTTTCAAAAATGGAAGCTAAAAGCCATGAATTCAATTTTTCAATTAAATTAAAGACATTAGTTTCATTTCATCCTCAAGCGAATTTTGGGGTAACTTTTAAAATTACTGGGTTTTAAAGACACAGCTAAAATCACGTTTCCATGGTTACAGATAATCTACTTCAACTGGACAAGGGTTGTCTGGGTTTTACTTATGCCTGTATCATTGTATCGGTTATTAGCTACATTTTGGTAAGGGGTAGGGATGTATTTTTCAATGAGAACTGACATCCGTTGAATGCATGTCGTCTGGATTTTTTACTTTATTTAATTTAAACGGCAAAAAAATTCTTACGGCATTTTTTCTATTTGTAAATTTAAAGATTTTCGGGGTGTTCAGATTAGAATACTTTTTATTTAACTTTTTTTATATATATAAACCTAGTAATATATTGTTTCTCATGTAAGTACAAAGGACATGGATCATTCAAAAGCTTACATCTTCTGGCGTTTCATATTAATTTTATTTTACTATATGTGTTTTATTGGATTCTTTTAAGTGCGTGTAGTACTAAGTAAAAGAAGTTTAGGTTAGAATTCATTTTATTTAACTACAATTTTAATTACAACTTTAAAACATTTTCATTGTTAGTTTTAATAGACTATATTACTTTATAACAGAAAGAAATGTATTTGAAATTACTTATAGTAAGTAAAATTATTTTTCCATATCAAAGTATATGTATATTACGATTTTTAAACTTTTATATTTAAATATTATTTAAGTAATATTTATGGCACTTACTGCAAAAATAGCTAATTCATTTCTCAGATTTAGTAAACTTTATTAATTAATTAATTTATTTATTTATTTTAAATATATATAAACTAAGTAATAAAGTTTCATATGTATGTACAAAGGACATGGGTTGTTCACAGGCCTACATCATCATAGCTTTTCGTTATAATTTCATTTTTCAGTAGGTGTTTTATTGGATTCATTTAAGTGCCGGTAGTACTTTTTTTAGAGGTGTTTAGGTTAGCATACATTTTATTTAAATGCAATTTTTAAAAGATGCTTAGGTTAGAATTCGTTTTAACTACAATTTTAAATACAACTTTAAAATATTATCACTGTTATTCCACAAGACTTTTTTTTTCTTTTTTTTTTATAAAGAAAAACCAAGTAAATGGAATATAATTACTTACAGTATATAAAATTATTTTTCATGTTAAATATAAGTATGTATACTACCTGATTGCCCCTTTTTTAATTTATTTTATTTTAAATTTTTAAATATTATTTAAGGAAAATTTTGACAATGACGGCATATAATAGCTATTTCATTTCTCTGATTCAGTAAATTTTATTTTTTATAAACTTAGTAATATATAGTTTTTCTCGTGTATGCACAAAAGGACATGGGTCGTTTAATGACCTATATTCTAGCTTTTCTTATTAACTTCCATTTTACTGTAGGTGTTTTATTTGATTCTTTTAGATGCCAGAAGTATTTTGAGAGAGATGTCTGATTTTTATATTTATTTATTCTAAATGAAGTTTGATGTTGGTTGAATCTTTTTTTTGAATTCATGGCTAGTGCAACCTATATATATTTTATGTTTTCAGGACTTTCAATCGAAGAGATATTGCATTGGTATACTAATGATTCAGTGCGACATTTATTTTGTAGAGGGCAATTATGAGGGTTTCTACAGTTACATAGTTTTTTGTTTATTTCCATCAGTTTTTATCTTTATTTTTCCATTGTCTAACTTTTTTGGTTTTTTGGTATAAGTGTTTTTTTAAGATATTAGCATTATGGTTCTTAATGATTTTTCTAAGTTTTCTGTACAGCTATAACTCAATTTTAGTGTGGTTTTATTGAAAATAGTACTTAGTTTACTTTCACTAGGAAAATGCTTGACTATTAATGCGAGGAATTTATGTCCTAATTTGTTCTTTACCATTTGGTTGTATGGGGAGTATACCAAATAATTTTTCTACATCTGTTTTTTTATATGCTTTCCATTTTCATTTTTTATATAAGTTAGTTTTGGGTTTTTATAGTCACTCTCTTTTTAGAGCCTTTATTATAGGAATTATATGCTCATCGAAAATCTTGTCATTTGCTGAATTTGTACTAATTCGTTTACTGATAGATAACGGTATATGTTTAATTATAAATGGGGGTGATTTGATTTAGGGTGAATATATAAAGGATTGGTGTTGGGTTTTTATAAGGTGTGTATGTATTTTTATTTAGATCTAATGTTATATCTAGGAAGTCCACTTTTTTTAATTTAGTACTAACCGTAATTTTTAAGCCCATGCTTTTAAATACTTTATATAATAACTTTCTAATTCTATCTATTTTGAAGTTAGTTGAGTTTCTAATAACCATAAGTCCATCGTCTCTGTACAAACCAATGTCATTTGTATTAATATCATAGTGCGCTGTAAGGATGTATAATATAAAAAGACAAATGGGATCAGAAGACTCGGGTGAGTCTAGTGACCCCATTGTGATGTCAAATTGGTCGTAAGAATTCTTAATCCATTGCTCACCTTTATGTATAAGTACCGATTTTTCGCACACAGAATAATGTTCCTTTCTTCATCTGTAATATCCGTATATATATATATATATATATATATATATATATATATATATACTGTGTATAGCATATATATATATATTGTGTATAATATATATATATATATATATATATATATATATATATATATATATTGTGTATAACAACTTTTCATTGATGCATGTTTCATTAAATAATATAGACAAGTTCCTTTCATATTGTCTGATAAGCTTAATAACATTATTATTGAAAGACGAAAGGAAATCACCATATTGATACATGTTTAAATCCAATCTAAGTTTTCGGCTTACATAAGCTATTATCAAGGATGACAAGTACTTTTCAATATATTAACCAATATAAACGGACGAAATAGTAATGATTGTCTGTTTTTGAAAAATTTCAAAGTAACGAAAAACTCTTGTATACGAGACGCGTAAGCGAAAATCACGTCGTAGAGAGTGAAAACGAGAATTATTAAGTATCAATTATGTTATCAATTATAGGCATTTAAAATTTTTGTGGAGATTTCGTAGTTTATTTTGTTCAGGTTAGGTTCGATAGCAGAAGGCATTGGTTTATACTACCGGCTTCCCATACTTAATACTTCTCATTTTCACTCTCGCGTGGTTATGTGTGACGTCACGAACTGTGGTGCGATTTTCGCTTACGCGTCTTGTATACAAGAGTTTATCGTTGCTTTGAAATTTTTCATGCAACAAAAAACACACTATCATTATTGTTTCGCCCGTGTATTGTTTAATAAATTGAAAGCAATTGTCATCTTTGATAATGGCTTATGTAAGCTGAAAGCTTAGATTAGATTTAAACATATATCAGTATGGCGATTTACTTTCGTCTTTCAATGATAATGTTATTAAGCTTATCAGACAATATGAAAGGAACTTACTTAAAATAAATAGACAAAACTTGTCTATACTATTTAATGAAACATGCATCAATATATATATATATATATGTATATATATATATATATATATATATATATATATATATATATATATATATATATATATATATATATATATGGGACGTACCGTCAGTAATTACTCAGGGTAGGCAGCTTGTAACATTTATGTAGTAAATCTATAAAAAAAGAAGAAATATTTTGCATAATAATCAGAATAACCTTCATAATTTTGTTAGATGAGGTATATATTGTGTCTCAGAATGAAATGCAACTGCTGATCTATTCTGTTCAGAATAAGCATCGCCTACTTTTGTACATTTGTATATATATATATATATATATATATATATATATATATATATATATATATATATATATATGTGTGGGGGGGGTTGTAGATAGATAAATATTTCGAGTAATAAGCTATGTAGACATTACATGGTAACTGACGGTTTCACGTTTTAGTGGTAATGACAATGGTTATATTAGTCGGTTTTTTACAAGGAAACATACGGATATCATTGACCGAATAGTCAGTACTAATTATTGTTGAAATACGTTTTATACACATTATCTCAGTCATATTGGTTTCTCAAGTCCACTGTTATTGCTCTTTTCAATATGGTGACTTTCAGCAGTAAAAGTTCTCAAGTGATATTGTTTATGTTAGTTGGTGCAGTTCTTTATGAATCCGTAGCACAAGTCTACGTGTTCCCAGAAAGGATTGTCCTCGCAAAGACAAAGTGATCATTGCTCAACGCGTGCAAATTACATATATATATATATAATTTGTATTCAACACTGAACACTCTTCAGCTATAAATGCAGAATATTTAAATATATTCAAATATAAAGAAAAGAAACTTGTTATATTTTTAATATTTTTAAACTTTAATCTCGAGAGCGTTTTAGTTTTCGCATTTTAGTGTTGAAGGTGTAAAGGAAATGCTCACAATTCTAATAGTGAATTCTTGTCAAAAACATTAAAAAAATAAGAGATATAACTTTTCTTTTGAATTTACCCAAAGGTATTTGAATAAATATTCGCAGCCTAGTTATATCCATTATATATATATATATATATATATATATATATATATGTGTGTGTGTGTGTATGTATGTGTAAAATATATAGAAAATAGGAAAGAATAACTATAATAATATATATATATATATATATATATATATATATATATATATATATATATATATATATATATATATATATATCGTACTCTATGTGATGCGCATAAAGGAAAATCCGGCAGACCTCGTGCAGCAATGCTTTTCGAACAGCACACCTTGCCAAAGCTGTAGCTTGTCGTACTAATAAATGACTGGAAGCTAAAGGCCAACATTTTGAGCAGCACTTGTGAGTCTAAAGTTAACTTGTTTTAATCTCATGATGTATGAAGTCATTTTGTATTACAAGTTTTTCCTTTCCTGTATTGTGAATACGTATTTGTGACAGATTATATATATATATATATATATATATATATATATATATATATATATATATATATATATATATATATATAAAATGGGTGGAATGAGTTAGAAAGGAATAGTTTTTTATTTTATTTTAAATAACAACAGTTTTACTACATTTTACGAGATTGTTTATCATATATTTAAATTTAACTCTTTGCTCCCTGAATCTAGATTTATTTTCCTATTGTATTTACGAATATACTTTGTTAAATCAATAGTTACTTAAATTAATGGTGAAAAATTCTGTATTTCCAACATACATTGTTAAACATGATCTCAGTGATTTTACATCCTCTTTTTTATTTACTACATACATTGATTGAATATTATAAGCTCATCTCAAATGTGTTCGATAGGGTTTGGGTGTGGTTGCCTTCCCCACACCATGAATGGTTACTCTGGACGAATAATGTGGCTCGTTCCTAAAACATAGTGTAATGTATGTTGTGTTGAAAGGACAGGTTTCTAGTTCATTTCACATTAATACGGTTGTCTCGCAGAGCTCTATCTATCCCCCCGTAGACGAAATAAAGGGTTCGTTTGAAAATTCTATATCACCTGAACAAGACCGAAGAAAATCTTCATTCTTTGTCATTCATTTACGATTGCACATATATGTGTTCTTAGTTTGACACTTAATGTAATTTCGATGCAAAATTTTCAATGAATACTATTCCTATAAGTAATTAATATTCAAGACTGTATTATTTGTCTTTTGAAAGGGGGTTAATATCGAAAAGTATTATTTCTTTCGTAAAATAAATGCATTTTCTTTATTAAACTGCACAGTTATTGGCATACCTTAGTATATATTATACTTACTTTCTATAATTGAAGCAGTATCAATCATTATGATATATTTTGATTAATATTTATGTTCATTCTTTCTTTCTTTTTTTTTCACTTGATCTCTAGTATAGCAATAGCCAAACCTCCATTCTACTGCACTGGGAGAACAGCGCGCATCGCAGATAACGACTTCTTATCACGTGCAAACCATTTTGATCACCATAAATTTTCTGCTCTTCGTGATCTGTGTTCCATTGAAAATCGAATCTAATCTTAAACACATCAGGCAGAACCATTATTTCCAATCTATGTGCATTATTCATCGCAACAGATCGAATAAAATCAATTAAAATAAAACTAAATCTAAATACTTGTTAAAATTAATAATAATTTGAACGTACAATAATAATAATAATGTATCGATCGATAATAATACGTCGAACGTACTATTAATTTGTTGTAGGTGTATACCTATAGGAGACTAATAGTACGCTTTTTGTAAGTTTAAATTCTATCGGAAGAATTTCCCTACATGTAATTAGGCACTGAAGACTGAATTCGCTACCTATGACAGCGAGTCGAACATGATAAACACTTCACTACGATAAGTTCAGATGTGTCCAAAGTCCGAAAGTATGGAGAACCCAGTACGGATCAAACTCACTACTGATTATACTGCGTCGAGGTGCCCAAAAATGATTGTCTAAGCGTAGCGTACATTTGTCTCAAGGTCGAAAGTATGGCGTATGCGGTGAGGACCGAAATCAATTTTCAGTCATTATTCTAACTAGAAAGACAAGCTTGCTAACTATTACGCCATATCGAAGTGCCCAAGCTGATCATTTATTGTAAAACGAATATACGGGTGATGATTTGCGAGAAGTGTAGTGTCTCCGTTTCAGTTGAAGTGTACATAGAGATATCAGTTTCAATTCAGTCACTTTAATTCAGTCATTTTAATTCAGTCATTTTAAGTTGGGTTATGCAGATTAAACTCAATTACCATTACCTTTGAATTTGATCCTCACTGGGAGTTCTACTCTTGTTACTGTGGGTCAGTCTAACTGAAGTCGCATAAATATGTTACAGGAGTGAGGATATTTACATATTTCTCACGAGTACAAATTTTCAGGTTTTGAAAAAAGTAAATCATTTTGTAGAGCATTTCAGTTTATAAGAGTGGCTTAATAGAGTGTACTTAACGCACTCCCGTCTCGAGCAAATTTGATTTTTGTTTACCAAGCTTAATGAATAGCTATTCGTAATTTTTCATATGTTCACTGACTCTGGTATGCTTGAGAAAATCAGGAATTCACTTCCATGTCTCAACACTAGATATTTTGAAAACATTATATTCTCTGGTTTGTGCTTCCTGGTTTGACAGATAAAATAGTGCTTGGCACAGAACTTGGACAAATTACACCTCCATGACTATTGTACCATTTTTGTACTAGTAAAAAGCTGCTGCAGCTATTGTCAGCCTCAACAGGGAGCAGTTAATTTCCTTGAGCTGAAATTTGTTGTAATGTAACCAACGACTGACATTTGAAATTTCCAATTGAACCAAAGCTTCAATAAAACGAAGAAATGATAAAGTTGTTCGCTTGAGGTTAAATTCGGACACAATTCAACATGATGCAAAAATGTGACTGGGGGTTTAAATTCTGCAATGTTTATCTCGGAGAATTGTTAAATCAATTGGAAATGTGACCACGAACTGAAAATTTTACTGCTCTGTTGGCGTAGCCATTAGTCATGCCGAAATCGTCAAATTTGCCTCCACGGTTCGAATAATGATCCCGAATAATGCATTTAAATCAGAGAGCTCATTGTATGAACCACTTGATCTCATCTGTGAATAAATGAAGGTGAATCTTTCTTAAGAAATCGTGGATCAACGGCTTGCTTATTCCTATTTGATTTGAGCCTTTGATTAAGACACTGGCTTTGCTTACTGGGTGATGATGTCGACTTAAATGACCATAAGTAATTTGCTTTGAATACAGTGTAACGCACAGTGAATTGAAAATTACTTCATAACATATTCCAATAGATGTGTGTATATAAATGTGATGCTAAGCGGTGAATTGAACTTGTTCGACTTTCGTTTATAAATGAACGAATCGAAAGTTATCCTTGATTGATCTCTGTAATCCTTTTATAAGTAAATACTATCAAGATATGTTATTTGATGTCTTTCCATTCTATTTTCTTTTATAATACAAAAGACTGGCATATTTGTCGTTCTTTGATTTGAAACCGTTCATCATTACCACTAGATTCTAGATATTGTCAGAATAAATTCATATATATTTAAATGAATAAGCAAGAAAGAACCAGTTTAAAAGGCAAATACATGAAAAGATTAGCGCCTTCAAGGTGAATTCAGCCGCTAATTATATGTCATCTACGTAGCTCAACAACTTTCGACTGTTGGAATCAACTTAAATAATTCTGACATCATTTTTCTTGTTTCAAATTCTCTTAGAGACAAAAAGAAGTTTGGACGAAGAATATAATTCAAATACAACGAGAAATCGCAAATATCTCTGCATCATTTACCTTTCTTTGGCTTGGATAGATTTTCTAGGTAATTAAACCTATAAACTATCTGAAAATTGATTAGAGAATATCCAGTTCTAAGAATCAACGGATAACCTTGTAGGTCGGTTGTTGGCGTATCATACAGGGTCGTTTGTGACATTTCTAAGGACAACTGGGTTCAACTGGAAATGCTCATTCCCTCTCCAATAATATTCAGCAGGTTTTACTTGATTACAGGATCCAGAATAATCCCGAAGTTCATCTATAAGAAGAAGTGCATTTGTGACACATGAACACAAAATAATTCAAGTACAATTTGAACTTGGGACTTTGATCCCATTTTCTGTGTGGTTAAGCATCAGACTCTCATAAAAACAAAGCAAACATTTGTGCTCGTTCGGGTGTCGACTTAGATAAAGTCCTTCGTTATTCCACTACATTCATGTAAATTGTGTATATATTTTACTTTTTTTTCTTTTTACATTTTTACTGTACGTTAGGTTGAACTATACTGCACTTCATTTCTTGTTACATTTTAGGTTCTATTTGGTGTGAATATATATTTTGCCAAAAACATTCATCCCGAGTAGAAGAAAATATACAACATCATATAGTTCGAACTAACGTACAATAATAAATGTAAAAGCAAATATAGTTACAATATTTGTCATCTGAATTGGTAAACACTTTCCAAAGGAGGCAAATTGCGCAATATATTCAAAAGAAATACTCAAAAACTTAGCAATAATTCCACTGAGAACATAATACAAATCATGAAAATACACGACAGAAAAATCATCAATCAGTCAGAAATTCCCCAAATCCCCAACTGTAGCAGTTATAGAAGAATATAAGAATATAAGAATATAAGAATATAAGAATATAAGAATATAAGAATATAAGAATATAAGAATATAAGAATATAAGAATATAAGAATATAAGAATATAAGAATATAAGAATATAGTAAAATGAAATAATGTTGGATAAACAGGTAATATTTACTTTAAAATTAGTTTACGTTTCAAGTACAAAAATAACTTTCGCAACTATACATTACAAATAGTCCCAACTAGAAAAGTGTATTTATTATTAGAGTCATGAACCTTTGATTTCCCTGTAATGGTTTTCTCTAGCTTAATGACTTGAACGTAGTTTTTCATATTAGAAAAAAAGATATATGGTTTCGATTCCTATCTGGTACAACATTATGTTTAAATAAAATTTTTGATCTCCATGCCGTTAGATACTTATATCACTTCTTGCATAAAACAGGCATGTCTACCCAAACATGGTAGCCACTAAATGTATTGTTTATAATTATAAGAAAAAATGTTGAATTAAAATACTCATTAATTGGTTTAAAATAAAATTTGCTACGGTGTGTGACTGAGAGAGAGAGGGTGGAGGGAGAAGGAGGAGGGAAGGAGTGTCTGTATGTCTGTGTGTCTCTGATATGAAATGTGTTTATTGATGCAGTATTTTTAGTATTATAACGAAAAAATGTACTTGTGTAAAATGTATAACACAAATTTAATCAAAATTATATATGCAATAATATCGTAATATTTTCGGCAAAAAAATATTGTCAACATACTTAGTCACCTTATCTAGAAAACAAAAGAATATTTAGGTGAAATATTATTTCTTAATGTTTTTATGTTAAATCGCCATGTCTTATCTCATAATCAATATATTATCTTAAGCACCATCTTGAACGACAGGCAGTATGAATTTCGATCTTCTACGTCTTACCACGCTTAATCAGTTAGACTCTTGATAATAAATTCACCACGGGAGCGATCGTCTGAGATATTCCAAAAGCCTTTGTTGAGACACAAAATCTCCAATTATGGAATCTCTGTAAGTGTTCTCATAATCATCAGGTCCTTCCTATCAGGTAGGTCCTTGAATGTCATTTTCAGTGTTTAGTCCATGTCTTCAATGGAGATATCCTACAAGGATTATTCATTAGTTCTACTTTATTTCTGTTTTAGATTACCAACCTTCGTAAGAAAATTTTCAGATCGTTGGTAAATAATGTTGATGATACCATCGTTTATGGGTGTCTGGCACTTGTCGTCTAACCTTCGTGTAAAGGGCTAGAAACGGATAAACTGGTTTCTAACTTTCAATACTTAAACAAACACAAAATCTTCACACCATCTTCGGACTGACGCTGAATTCTTACCAATTCCGATTCATGATTATGCTTACAGAGAGTCCTTTCTGTGAGTGTCTATCAGGGCGCAAGTGGAATTCATATATACGAGTCATTCGTTAAGTGGCTAAGAAAATGATCGACTCCTTCTATCGCTTCAGAAATACCTGACTCCACCTGCTATGCTCACACTTTACAAGTGTCAGATAAGATCAAAAATGGATCTTGGCTTTAGCTGAACAGCCGTCTCTTTCCAGCTTGGCAGAGTTCAAAAACGTTTACATGACCTTGTAGATGGTGAATTATTTTTCACCCTACGACCCTATTCCTACAAAGAAGCATGCTTATCACTACTTCGTCGCTATATCCATGGCAAATATTCTAACGAATTAGATTCCTTCGATCCACCAGTTTAAACCATTACAAATAATACCACTATGCCATGTTCTTCGTAATCAAATGAGAAGAAAGAATTTCTATTCCGACAGATTCTTCTCAATAAACGAGGTTTGTGGAACACACTACCGAGAGATACTTCCCGATTACAAAATCTTGACATCTTCAATTTCAGGGTCAATCGTTATTTATCCTATATATCCTCACAATCTATAATTCTTACCTTCTGACTTACATAAGCAAATTGATTCAATAACAGACTAACTTGAGTGGCTCTTGTGCCTTATACTCAATGAACAATAGCGTAAAAAATCTAGGGCGTAGCCAATACAAAACTCTACTCAGTGTGGATGGAACTGATTGCATTAGAGATGGTTTACATAATATATTATCATCGCTCTATTTTGTAGATTTTAAGGAAAATTGCGAATCGATTATATATTGAATTATTTGCTAAAATTTGTCATTTCCTCGGTTTCTGGAAGCCAATAATACTGGACTAATATCTTGTGCCGGGAACATATACAGGGAATTTTTCTGGAAATATTATCATGAACCTCCCTGGCGTCTATTGAAATAATCACGGGAATCTGGCAATGTATTTTTCTCCGTACGTGAGGAGCTTACATCTTAAAAAGTCCTAAACCTCTTTTGACCTCGGCTGATGAAATATAAATACTATATACATAGTGCAAGGAATGTCAATATCCTTTTATATATTTGAAATAAAAGCGTTTATAAGCTTTAATACTATTGGGCTACTTTCATGAAATATTGCAATGTAAATAATTTATCAACAAGGTATTAAATCTAGATATAAAATTTGAAAATTAATATTAATTATTTATACGGATTTAAATAAAATAAATTAGTAGTTGCTTTCTGTGGTTCTAAAGTGAGTGTTTTTTTTTATTTTTGTCAGGCTGTTGTTTTCATCGTACTTGTCGAATTATTAGTTGCTCCCGAGTCTCAACCATAAATTTCAAGAGACAATTTTTGTGCCAAATGATGAGGTTCCATATAATCAGAAAATAATGAAATTGCAGTCACTGCACATAAAGACATCTACACAGAATATGAAAAGTACGTATTGCAATTCAGGAAGCCCCAATAATAAGAAATAATGGTGTTGTTTTGAATTATAACATTCGACTGATTGAGATCCTTCTGCCTAGTTTCTCAAATGTTTCCAAAGGCGAGCTTTTGTCGGCTGCGGCTGTAAAATCTATCACAAAATAAATGTTTTCAACATGATCTTTCAAAATTATGCCTGGTCAATTTTCCGGGATTTCCCTATCAGTCTGAATACTAAAATTCCGGAAGATGGTAACTTCATCGTTTCTGTAGATTGTCGGGGAGCTTGAAAGCGCGGCATATTGTTCCGTTTATGTATTGAACAAAAATATTATTATCATTGTCATTTCTATTATTTGTACACACTGATTTATACACTATTTAAGAATCTGTACTTTTAATTAGAGATCAAGTGACAGCAAGTCGTCTCACTACTTACTCTTACCCTTTCATTGTTATTCTAACTGTTTTTATTAATGCCCTTGTCAAGCTAGTTTGGAATCTTCCTAGGATTTTCAATTCGTCCCTAATCTCTTCGCAAGCTTCTTCAGGACTTTTCAAACCAAATTCATAAGAATTGATACAGCTTCCATCTTCCGCTTCCACAGTTTATTCACTTCTCTTACAACTTTCAAATAGATTTCCAATATTTCTCATTCTTTTTAGCCTGGATTTTGGTTGAACAGAAAATCCACTGACACATCTTTTCTTTCTTTATGAAGACGAGATAATGACTCCGAGATACAAGTGGGTGAATCATTAGAAAATCAATGCTCCATCTACTACTACTACTACTACTACTACTACTACTAATAATAATAATAATAATAATAATAATAATTAATTAATTAATTAATTAATTAATTAAACAGATAAAACCCTCTTTCCTATTACTTAGCACTGTGTGACGTACATATAAGTTCATATAGCGTTATATATTACTAACCATTTAACTCATCCGGATCTTTTGAGATTTACAAACGCAGATTCTAATGCTCTATCGTATATACTTGATAATATTTGGATAAATACTAAAGATTGTATATTTTAAAGCTGTGGCATGCCGAAGGGAATTGTTTCTTTCAAATTTGCCGATCAGTGAATATATCGAGCCACAATTCTGTGATAAATCCACGGGACAAAGTCTAAGTATGAATGAAATAAAAAAAATCAACGAGAGTGCTTCATCTAAAACACACAAAATAATTTGGTTTTAAAATTCTTCCTTCTCTACAAGAATTTCGAAATATTTATCGTAATAAGTTTTATGAATTTTTTTCACCAAATCTGAAATACCCTCCAAAAATACTGACTGTTATTAATATTTAACAACATATTAAATCTTCATATATATTAAGTCTTTATCTCGTCATTATAAACATATTGTATTAAGAAATCCATTTAAAACTGAATATAAGTTTATGTAGTTTCCCTAAAGTAAAGAATATACAGAATGTGAACCAATACAGAAGAATTTTTCTCTTTCTGATAGGCCTCACTCAATCGGTTATTTCAAATATTACAAGAAAAAGAGATTCCCTTCCTGATTTCATTGATTTTGTTAACACACCGATATAGCTGATCCATTTTCCAGCCCTCCTCAGGTGTTTATTTCGTCCCAAAAGAATTGCCAACAAAAAACTGATGGTTATTAAAATATCACTGAAAAGACATGTTTACCTTTTGGACAATATATAGACCTGAAGAGAACCGAAGAAGAGATCGGCTGAATTGAGTTATCTATATTAAGAATAAAAATGGGCTTAAGTTTCATGAAAAATATTTCAGTATCAGTTTTAGAAAAGCAATTATTTCTTTAGAGACAAAATTTATTTCATCAATATGATACAGTATGAATATATATATATATATATATATATATATATATATATATATATATATATATATATGAAGAAATATAGTTTTAAGATGTACAATATATGTGGGATAAAGTGCTCAATATCAGAGATAGAGCTTATGTAAATATAAAAATGAATATTGAAGTCAACACTCAGAGGCGACAGGCTGTTTCATGTTACATGCATTCGACAGGCCTGACGATTGCGTCTAGCTTGAAACAGCCTGTCGCCTCTGAGTGTTTACTTCAATGTTCACTCTATATACATACGAAACAGTATGAATATATATATATATATGTGTGTGTGTGTGTGTGTGTGTGTGTGTGTGTGTGTGTGTGTGTGTGTATGTCTAAAATCAAAAGCCCTTTTATACGAGAACATTTTTAATACAATCAAAATTTGAGCAAAATGTTTTATTCACACTTCCTGTTTAACTTTCTATCAGTCGTGGTTACTTAAAAAAGAAATTGCCCATGCAAAATAAGTGAGTAGAAATAGAATTTAATAGAATTTTCCCGCTTTCTATAAATTTGGGAAATTATAACACTTTAAATAAGATAATCGCTTTTTTCTTCACTGGTTGATGTGAATTGTGCCTGTTTTTTATTTGTCTTCTTAGTTTGCTAACCGTATTTCTCCACGTTAACAATAATCAGCTTATTTTTTTTATTCGCATCCAATTCGCATTATTACTAAGATGAATATAAACCTTTTTAGAAATTCTGTGTTGTAATCGCTTATTATTAGTCTACTAAAAACGAAAGGAAAAACATATTTTGATTCCATTGAGTGCGGGTGCCCCACCCCTCGATGCAAGACCATTAAGTCGTCCGATCAAGCCCCGCCCAACATCTTTCTTTCTTATTCAAGTCATTCCACTCCTCCCACATTTCATCTAGCTCTTACAGAATTAATGTAAGGGTAGGATCTACACTGCGGTAGGGCTGTATCCAATGTGGTTCAAATCTATTTCTCCGCCTTTTCTTGACTCCCTCTCATAGAAATCTGACAAGACCTTTTTTTTATAAAAAAAAAAAAAAAATTCTGCCACTTTTGTTCTCATCTAGTTTGGGAGAGTTACGGTGTAGCTGCACATTAAGGCGTACCTTGTTCTTCCGCTGTCGTTTTTACTCAGACAACGACGAGATGACAACTCTTCTTCCAGCCATTTTCTTTCTTTCTCTCTTTCTTTCTCTCTTTCTTTCTCTCTTTCTTTCTTTCTTTCTTTCCCTTTGTAATGGGATGTTCTTATTTATTTCACCCTTGAATTCTATTTATTTCAAATTTATTTATTTTTGATTTAGGTGGTTTTTCGTGTAATGTTTTATATTCTTCATTACATTTTGATGTTTTTATATATATATATATATATATATATATATATATATATATATATATATATATATATATATATATATATATATATATATATAAACATCTCTCCAAATACATATACATACATGCATATATATATATATATATATATATATATATATATATATATATAGATATATAGATAGATAGATAGATAGATAGATAGATAGATAGATATAGATATATTATCTTGTTACCTACAAAAATTCTCCCGAAAAGGAAGATACATGATGACCAAAATGACAAAGACAATAAAAACAAAATTTTATCCTCAAAATCTCTATGTTATTAAGGAAGAGGAGAAATCAAAGGATTTTCTATGCGTTTTTTTTTTTATTCAACTGTTTTAGAATCTTGGCAATTTTGGTTAAAAATCTTGATTTTTTGGTTTGTTTTTTTCGCGTAAACTATTGAGCTTAAATTTGTATGGGTAATTTGAAAGATCTTTTGTTGCTGTTTTTTTTTCTCCATGAAAAACACATTGATTTGGATTTTCTTCCAAAATTCAGATAATTATTTGATTATAATAAAACATTCCGGACTTATTCAGAAATTAAATAAATTCATTTTCAAACTTTTATAAATTCTTTGCAATATTTTTTTACATCTTTCACCATTGTGCACTTATTTAATTCTATAAAATTTCGAAGAATTATTTGTTGTATCATTTATTGTTTATATTTGTTCTAAGGAAACTAAATTGAATTAAAACCAAAATATTTTCATCACGCAGGAAGCCCAATTAGAGAAAATCTTTTCTGAATTTTAAAATAAAAAAAATGCAATGAAATTAACACATTTTTAATTAAAAAAGCTTTTGATTGCTTTATAAATGACATATATTATGGACACTATTAGCTGAAGAAAAATTGTTTTTCATGAGTAATGAATTTTTACAAGAATTTTTTTTTTTTTATTTCAATTTAAATTATAATTAAAAAAATTTTTAACTTTTTTAAAATTCCGTATTAATTTGTATCGGACAAGTGATATTGTTATTAAATTAAAAAAAACTGTATTTACCAATCATAAATGGAAAATGTCACTATTTTTCATCAGCCCACAGTATTTTAAAATAATTTTGAATTATTTTTTCTGCTTCTGTGTGTATCTAAACATTTGCTTGTGAATACGGATATCCATTCACGACATTACGAGAAAATAAGAGCGATACCTGTAATAAATTAAATGTTTATTGGCAATTATCGAACAAGCGTCTTCTTAAGTAAGACTATAAAGCCAATGTACCCAAAATGCAATAAAATGTTAGATTACTCAAAATAATTACCTAAATTATTAATATTATTTTGTACATAAAACGTAATGGCGTTCATGTTGTATTCGGAAAGTAATATCTACCTCCTTATTTAAATACTGCAAACATCAAGTTGGCACTAAATCGCCCAATACATCAAAAGACATCCCCTCCGTGCTTTTCAGTGATATTTTAAACTTAGATTAAGTAATATTTATTAAAATTCAGATTATGGCAAGTTTAGAGCAGCTAATATCCCTCAAATAACGTTTCAAAAAAAGTATATTTTATTTTCGAAAGATTTTTTAATAAAGAGAATGATGTTGTGTCAAAAGATTTGTCAATATGGCCGATTTTATTGATTTTGCTGATATTGGGAAAACACAAAGATTTGAATCATTTAAATTCAGTTTGACACAAAATATTAACTTTCATCGATTAGCTTGAAATTAAAACTAAAATTAATGCTTCAACATAGATTTTTCTTTTTTGAAAATGCATTTTAAATTTCTGAATTTTTTGCGGGTCTTATAGGTGAAAATGATACCTAAGTTTAATATATCAAGAATAATTTTAGAGGAAATTATGACAAAGTGCTAAATGCTTTCGTGTGACACACAAAACATATATAAACAAAAAAAAATGATTTTAAATTTAGATTTTCTGCGTCCCTTCTCCTTTGTGCTGCTGTATCAACGTAAACATCACTTCAGTCTGATGAATTCTTAAAGTATGAAACGCGTCAAAAAGAATTGCTCCTACTTTGCCAAAGTTTTCCTATCAATGAATCTTAAACAGGTGGAAAAATACGCCGGAAATCCAGCCAAAGTTGGTGACAATTTAGGATGGTAATTTTAAACATACAGAAACATTCAAAAATTGCACTTAAATTTTGACCTCTTATGTATCTCGAGGTTTAATGTAACGGTAAATTTGCGTCCCTACTCATGGAACATATTTCCCTTCTACGAAATGTCTTACTAATATAATGGTGGGTAATTAAAATCTGTAAGGATTAAAATCATAATAAAACCAAACCCGACTAAAAGCTGAAGGCTAAATTTAGCTTTTAGTCGGTTTGGGTTTAGAAGGGAAATATTTTCCCATGAGTAGGGACGCAAATTTACCGTAGGTGATTTTGAAATTAGTGCACTTTCAATAATTTAATTTAATTAAATAATTTAAATTATTTTCTCTTTTAATCAAAACTGTATAAAATTTTGCGCCATGATCTCACTCTTTCGGGTATTGCAACATCTGATCCGTTCTGGCAGGTACCTCGACCTGTTAACAAGCTGCCTTTCCGCATAATTCGCTCCACGATGTGATTTTAATAACAGAAAATGTATTAATAATCTGGAGGTAGATGTTTCTTTTTTAATGGCAATGTGACTTGCATTAGCCAATCAGAATTTGTTTATATATATCATGTTAACTCTATCACTGATATTGAGCAATTTCCACTAAGTACTACGCATATAATTTATATACATACATACATATATATATATATATATATATATATATATATATATATATATATATATATATATATATATATATATATATATATATATATATATATATATAGCCAAGGTAACAAATCCGTTGGTATATAATCTAAGTGAATCCTAGTAATATAAAATATTAAAACTGATCCACAAAAATAGCTCAATATATTCATTATTACAGTGCAAATATTTAATAAGCAATAAATCCTAAATCACCTCATATGGGAATAGCCTAAGATATTGGTCGTCTGTCTTATCAACCCAGGTGTGGACTAAATAAATAATCATATTTTCTTATATGCATGTATATCCAAACAAATTTTGTTAAATTTAACCGTCAACATCTGACTGTCTAATATTTCAATATATTTCACCAATTTCCGAACGAGAAAATCTTACGGAAAGTGGAAAAATATAATAAAAAATGAAATAGGCTGATATTGTGAAAAAAACATTGTTTGGATGAATACTTGCTGCACGTATAATATAACCTATGCGTTTATGCAACGTTGCATGTAGTCTCCGAGATGTTGCATTTGTTGAATAAAGATATTCTTCAAAACATTTCCAGAGATATCCAGAACTGAGTTTTGTTTCTTTTCGAAAATTCTAGCTTTTGATTTTGGTTTGTACATCAACATCTAGCAACACGAAAAACAGGAAACCTACCCTTTTGTGAATCTTATTTTGTTCAACGTAAAGAAATCTAACCGACTCTATATCTCAAATTGAAACGAAATATTTATTTACATCTCTATAATTATAAATATAATATTTATTAATGTTCTTTTTTCGGTCATTTTTCTCGCCATTCTTTCACAAAGATATTGAGTGTTTTAAGTATTTTGCTCGTTTTTTCTAGTCATATTCAATTAAACAATTAAAATTTGTAATTCATAATATCATAAATTATAGGTAGACAATCAATCTACGAAAGAGTGTCTAACTTCATTTTGTCTTGTTAAGTTTAACTATAGGACAATTTCAAAAGTCGATTTATATAAGAGAATTAGAGCGAGGTATATTCAACAACGGTTAAAAAATCAGATTTTATCTTTGGAAAACAAAACAGAGGCGACATTTCTGATAGATATTTCAACGTTTATTTGCTTCACTTCCCTTAAAATCTACAAATCTTGCCTATATTTTCTATTTGCTTTGCTTGAAAAATTAATTATTTTCTTTCCTATTCCTTAAAATTTCGGGTTATTTAGTTCTTACTAGTTTGTAAACTAGGCTGCTGCATTATTCTCAGTATAATGCAAATATGAAGAAATACGTATCGGCCTTGAAATCCTACATTTAACTGAGTTCGAACGAAGTATTATAGTGTTTTTGTCCATATCACTTCAGGGCGTAGGCGATATTGTCTCACCAAAATAACTTTTCTTTATTATCTGTGAAGTTTTCGGAAAAATAGTGGAATGGTTTCCCATGGCCTTTGGAATTCAATGTTTCTCCATTCTTAAAAATATTGCTCACTCACTTAGAGTTCAGTCTACCCTACTATTTTCTCCAGGCTAAAAGAAACGTAAATGGATTCTTGCTGTTCCAAAAGCATTTGGAAGAAAATAAACGCAGCAGACTTGGATGGAAATGAAATCTGGAAAACCAGTTACATTTTAGGCACCGATAACCGTTGCATTAAACGCACATCAGTTTTACCGTTACGAGGTAATAATTACTGTGATTTTATAAGGAAATATTTCGACCAAGTAGCCAATAACCAACTCTTCGTAGCTTGCCAGTGATGAGAATTATTTATATCTTTATATAATCAATATAGCTCACGATAGAACAGAGCCCAGATATGTGTATACACTCATCAGATATAAAAATATTTAGTGATATGAGAATACACAAAGCCTGTCTACAAAATTCGATCACGGTTTGACGGCACAATATATCCTACTGAACTTCTTATACGATTCTCAATAAAATATTTTGTTTATATTACTTCGTTCATAATGCCAATACATTTATTTTTCTTCTATAACTTTCTTCTATAATTTCTTCTATAATTTTCTTCTATAATTTTCTTCTGTTATTTTGATAATTTTCTGTCATTATTGTTCTCTTCTTTTTTCTTTTTATTTCTTCGTGTTTTCCTACACTTCGACTCCTCTTTGCAATCTTTCTCTTAATAAAAAAAAGATATTTTCCTTTTTGATTTCCATTCTTTTCCCTTCTGTGTCAGAATATAAGCCATGCACCAAACGTAGTCGCAACAGCTGCCACCCATCGTCCACTCACGAAAGACTCCGGCAAGGGAGGAAGGAAAACATTGACAACGAGTGAAGACGGGAAGATGGAGGCAGGAACGATGAGACGAAAGAATGAAAAGAGAATCAAAAGAAGAAACCAATTCAGAAAAAAAGACCCGGGGAGGCGGAAAGCGACTAGAAAATACGGAAGGAATCAGTGAAGGCAAAACAGAAAAATCGATGCCGACTCTCACTCTGAAAAGGCCATAAATCATTTGGTGTCATTGACGGGGAATGTTGGTCCAACCCTGGCGTTGTGATGGCGGACAGGGAAGAGAAAGAGGCGACGTTTGACGACGGCGAAGGTGAGATGTACAGGGAACGTAGATGGATTTGGGATTCTGTCGTGAGTTAAGCAAAGTGACTGATCAAGAAATATAGAATACCCAGCAAGATGACCCAGTGTTGTCCGAAAGCAAAGAGAGTGTCCTTTATCGATGTTTCCATTTCGTTGTTTTGAATAAAATTCAGTATAGAAGAAGCATGTTGAAAAGTCTCGACTCTACCAAAAATTGATAACCTCACTAAAATTCTGCTTTTGATCAATTGTTCAGATTTTGGGAAATGTGTCCAATCGGAAACATTCACCCCTCCAGGTATATATTAGGGTAGGTTGTTTCTGTACTGTTTACTTATTAAAATTATCTTTGGACAAATCAAGATAGTTGGGCCTTAATGAGATAAGAAGTACCGCCACATTTTAAATTCCTAGCTTTTACCATGAGGAAATGTAATGAAACATTATCATGAAAAGTGCATTAATAATAACGTCAATTTTGGATGAAGAATTTTTATTTCAAACCTACATAGAAATGTTTGGTATTTTATTTAATTGATAGTATAATATGTAATATTAAATTCAAGTTGAATATTTAAATTACTGTCAAAATGTTCTGCTCAAGAGGTCTGCGAAAGAAAATGTTTCATTTGACAACAATCAAATATATGAGAATCTTCAGATATTTATTTAACTGCCTATTCAATATTGATAGTTTGAAGGAAGACCATGGAGCTCCAATTCTGTTCCACTTATCAGTGACTTTAAAATTTAATTATTTGAAAATACTTCTCTGGCTCCTGTTGCACAATGCTTCAATTTGATGATCATGATCTCTGAAAGAATACAAAATTCACTTTTTATTTTACTTTAAATCATGACTTCTTTTTATTCTATTATATTTGTTTTGAATGAAACTTATAAAATAATCCTATAAATCCAAATAGATTCATTCGATTTTGAATGTTTTCTTATCTAATGGACAAAATATTTTTGAGAGCGTCTCTTAATTCTAATTTTTCTTACTTCATCATAAGACACAACACTTCCTCAAGTAATAGCATGAAAGCATTATACTGGGTGTTTCTAACTATTGCAGTTTGGATTTCTTCAGACTTACTGTTGAAACTTGATTAATGCATGGAATAATAATGCAACACAAAATGTACTTAGAACAAAATGTATTGAAACAAGAAAGTGTACACAATATTTACATATAGTCTCTTGTATATTCCTGGTAAGACCGTTCCTGGAGAATATGTTGACTGAGTCGCAGTCGGGCAGAGTCTCTGGTTGAATCTCTTGATTTGCTATTCCTTTAATCTTAAACTAGCTAACTGCATATATCTTAATAAGGTATTTGATGATTTAGTGATGTTTTTGATACAGTTCTGGTAGATATGCACATCTGGCCAACATACACATTAATCTAGTCGCCAAAAGTAACCGGCCTGTGTTATTTAGCAATCCAATTTTCCAAACAGCCTATCGAGGAGTAACCACCTCTCCAGTAATCCCTATGGTATACGCTAAAGGAACATTTTATGGTATACTCTAAGAGAGAACATATTTTGTTAACAACATGCGTTTATCTAGAGCAGAGTTTCTCAACCGGAATCCATATGCACCCGGAGTGTCCATGTAACATTACTGGACACACACACACACACACACACACACACACACACACACACACACACACACACACACACACACACACACACAAATATTAGAAAATTGGGGTTCCAACGGTACTATTTTAGTGGTTTATAGAAAATGTTCACTTCAGAACGTTTATTACAACTGAGAATTGCATTTTCTGCGGTAATTTACGCCATATTAAAATACTAAAAATAGATAAAACAACTCTAAAGCTAGTCAAAAACGAGATCAAGCAATATATAATTTAGCGCCCTTTATATTCCACCAGTTGTTTTTATTGTTGAATAAGTTGAATAAAAGCTGAAAAGGATATATAAGGGAAGTATTATATATAAAAAGAAGCATTATATAAAGATTTCTAAACTTATCTATTAGTAAAAAAGAAAATATATATTTTTTATTCGAACTTTTATGGATCGACCAAAATATTAAGAGTAAAAGCGGTCTATTGGTAAAAAATGGGTTGTGAACCAATGATCTAGCAGGTCACTGGTGTAGACAAATTCATTTTCTATGTTAGGCTTCATTCAATAAAAGTCATGCGATTCGCTCAATCAAGAGGCTACAATTAAAATGATAATGAAGAATGTGCTGTGAAATATGAATGCAAATGGTTATGAAGAATATGAGGATAATAATAATCGATAACGATTGGCGGTTCACTTGAAGAGGTTAAGCAAGCAGACACGAAAGAATCTGTTTCACAAAATGGCAGTTATTTGGAGAGACAAAAAAAACGTGTCTTAGTGGGACGTTCTCCGTATATTTTTAACGCTGAGGAAATGAACGTGAATCGATTCTGTAGAAGTTGCATGGCCCGTCCTTGATGTAAATATATCAACTGATGAAACTAAAAAATGGATCTCATCTAAACATTTGCTCTGAAAAAAATAGATTAGCGATAATCTTGCAAGTTTGCGTCTGAAGAAAGGAAGTTGAAGAGTGGAAAAGATGTCTTCATCCTAAAGAACGCGTGCACGATGGAGAAATTCCAGTCCATATATTGTAAAGATACTCCATTTTTGTTCTGATTCTTGTAAAGATGAAACATGACAGTAAGAATCAGGTACTTCCTGGAGTGAGAGAATAAGCTGGCCATTTCTCCAGCATATATTGTGTATATGAATTCCTCTTGTAGTCTGGAATGAACTTGAGACGCAACAGAGGTTCAAAATGTGGTGACTCATTCAGAATAAACAGTTCATCGTGACTGTAGAAACGAAAACATAGTGTTTGAACGGAGATAATAAAAAATAATAGCTTGGTGTTCATTGTATTGCAATTTACCATGCTGTTCAAGTTAAGTCAGTGGAGAGATCAGTTTCTAGTCTTTGCTTCATCGTGAGTATTGCAAAGGCGTCCATAACCAGTAATACCTCCTGCATGGATGTTTACTCATGATCTGAGAATATTCCGAGGTGGATCGTTAATAAAATGCATGAGGTGGTTTGATCTAAAGATGACTACATTGACCTAATGATTTTCAAAAAAACTAGCCATTCACATCAAGCTTCATAGTCCTACCTGAAAGAAAGGATTGATGATTGCGTAAATTCTTCCAGATGTATCATAACAGGAGTTTGTCTAACTAATCCCTATACCACACTTTGACAAAAGCTTTTGTTATAACCAAAGCAATCTTTCTGATGTCGAAGGCGCCATCAAGTGATTCCCTGATTCTATGAGTGATGGAAGTTAAAATATCAGCAGCGGATCTAGAGAAACTTATATTCTTTGTCACTCAAGAGTTTGTTTCTGTTGGGATGATCAACTAATTTCTTGGTGATAATATATTCAAATGTATCTGTATATATTTCAAATGTTTACTAATGTCCCTATATAAACTGATAGGGTGATATTACAATGAAGATTAACGCACGTTATAATTCTTGAAATCAGGACAGATTTCCCCAAATTTCTGGGATCAGTTAAACAATTTTGCCAAGATTAGAGATAATTCAGGGCAAAGTTACTTAATTGCAAAAAAAAAAAAATATCTGGAGCAGTAACTTTTAAATTGTGCTAAGTATTGATAGACATTTTTACAGAGTTTTCCGAGTGACCCTGTACAAATAGCTGGCCTTTCTGTTTCACGACCTGTAACTGAAATCAGCTCCGAATGAGAGACACTTTATGATGCAATGAGCCACAATGTGTAAGAAATGTTCGTCAAGATTTCTTACCCGGCGATTTTACAAGACCGTCTGCCTTAAGTTCAGTATTACTAATTGTATTGCTTAGAAGTACAGACATAAGGACATCTACACCGTTGAATTCTAAGATTCTATCAATTTTGCAACAATTTCAGCACCATTCACATCTGTAATTCAAATTTCACTTACAGTTAGATATTCCTGTTTCCTGAGCAAATGGTAAATGAGGTTTTGCTCCTTTCTTTTTTTCCAGTTAAATGTCACTGTTTTTATGATAAATTCAATTTACAAATTGTTAGTAATTTCAATGTATTTTTAAATGTCATTATTTTCATTCCTGCCGTTTTCCTGTTCGTATGTTATTTGACAGTTATTGTATTTTGTAAATCTCTGTCAAGTGTTATAAGTGTCATGGTACAGCATATTGCCTAAAAGAAGGCATTTACAAAATATGTTCCAAGAATGAAGGAAATATTTGCCTGATTAGTTTGACTGCACTTTTAAGAATTTTTAAAAGTTGTATGATCTAAGATGGCCCACTTGTTTCAAGATATTAATTTCCATTTGTTATAGAAAAAGTCTATCGACTGTTTTTCCAACCATTTTTATATATTATGTGAGAAGATATATATATGCTCATGTTTGTTTTTGTTCTCACAATGTTTCGGCCGTGCTGTTCTCCTGCGTTATCAGGTGATTGTCGATCCGTTTAATCTTCAGCAAATTTCAAACAGAACTCTTTATTTTCGGTTTCGTTCTACTGAGCATTTCTAGTGATATTTCGTTTAGTTCTTATTTTACTCCTGTTAACCTATTGCTCGCGTTGTTTCACCGGATTATAGCCAAATCGATAAAAGTCGTTGGTTCGTGAATTTGGTGATATAGTGATCAATTCCTGAGCCGCGGAATATGTACTTGAACTCAGTGAAAAAGGGGACAAGCAATACATAAGTAGTAATGAATAAGAACTAGACGAGATATCCCTAGACATGATCAGCTGGACGAGAACAATCTACCGCCGTAGAATAAATAAAAAGTTCGGAATTTCTTGAAGGTTACGCGGATCTACATGCTGATGAAGGTGAGCTGGGGGTAACAATAACAAAAATGTCGACAATTGTTCGCGTCTAAATTATGTAAATAATGATGATTTATGTCAAAAATTAAGATAGAAATTACTATATAGATATTTATAATTAATTAAACCTATTTCAATACAGAAAGAACATCATCGATCCTATTTTATGTTAAAGGTTTCTTCAAAAATAGACATATTTTAACAACCATTAACTTACCGGATTCAACTCAAACACTCACGCAGCTAATCATAATCCCCTTTCAACAATGCGGTTAAAAAAACAAAACAAACAAACAAACAAAAAACTGATATACTTTTTCACAGTATTGTATTTTATGACATATTTAATGCTGGATTTAACCACAGGCTTAACAGGTTGATGCCTAGTGTTTCAAAATCTAGGGACCCTCCAACCAAGGTGTATAATATTTTTGACACATGTTGTCACAGGCTTTCTTCTACATGCTGTTATAACGCATTGTAGACTCTAAATAAGCCTTCAGTAATTTTAAACACCAATCATCATTCTCGGTTTTACTCACACTGGTTAATTTGACAGTCTTCCATTTTTCTCTATTGGTGAGACTTGGGGATTTGGAGCGGCCTCACAAGTGGAATAGCCTAGGGTCACTTTACATCTAAATCCAGACATATATTAATATTTTTTTTTATAAAAGCGTGGAACATTTTGACATGGTTATCATTTCAGCTAACATTGCAAGAATAGCGAAAACTCAAGCTTCAGTTTTTGAATTCGTTTCTTCAAATGACGGTAGATGTTAAAAATAAAATTTGTATATATTCTTATTATATCATGCACCAACTATCTAAGACTTTGGTTCCTAAATCAACTTACGCTTATATATATATATATATATATATATATATATATATATATATATATATAGTGTTGACTCTAGTTCATGAGTGTTAATCGGGTTCAGGCATGGCTCTTTAAGATCAGACTCAATGATGCACAATTATTTATTCTACATAAACGCACGGTAGTGTAATTCTAATTAAAAATGTACAGCCTTTTATAATGTGTTTGTATACGTTTATGCGCTAGTGTATGGATTTCTATCTTTTTTTTTTGTTGTTTCTCTCTCTCTCTTTCTCCTTCCATCACCTTCTGTGTTTATCGTTTTGTATAAGCGGCGTCGAGCGGCGACCATTTTCTCGCCGTCATTCATTCAACTCACAAACGTATATACACACGCGGAAGCATACTCACACTCACTAAGCACACATATATCAAGCATATACATACATCAAGTACACACACATAAAGTACACACATCATGTACACATGCACATCACTATTACTATTATTTTCAGTCGGTCAAATTATCATCTCGATTTTGTATTTTTTTTCTAATGAGCATTGTAGCGAACAAAAAAAAAGGAATTCAAATCAAGGTTTAAAGCCCAAATACGCTTTCCGCGGACTATCTTTCTGCTGCCCGCGAGAAACAAATTTCATGAAAAATATTTTCCTCAAATTTTAGTAACCAGAAGAAATTTGTCCTTCGGTTCTTCCTTACTTACAATGAGAGTGACCTGCTTACAAATTGCAATCAGTAAATCAATTTATACGCAGGACAGTCAGTTCTTGGTCAGAAATGGGAAGAAAACTCTGCCAAGCCACCATCGCGTATTTTTCATCAGTTACCTGACGAGAGTGCACAAATGTACTTTGCGACCATGTCTGAAATAAATTTGAGAACTTATATTATTGAAAGCGGAAATAAGTATCCTGTTTGAATATACACTCAAATATCAATCTTGATAAGAACTGAAATATGAAATGATTTCAACTTCTTTTGGAGTCCTATTATAGATGGAGGATGATTGAGATGTGATACAACTGACTCAAACAGGAGAAAATGGAAAGTTTGTTTATTTTTTTACCATAAGGTGAAAAGGGATAAATTTGGATGCTCATTTTCCTCTCGAGAGTTGTTAGACTACAATTGCAAAAAGATAAGGATTTTTTTTTCATAACAACAAAAGAATATAATTTCTCTCGTGTTGAGTTCGAATTGGTTACAAAAGGGAAAGGTCAACTTACACAGAATAAGAGAAAACCATGTTTAGTAGAGGTTTGTGAAAAGATTGTAAAATAAAACGAAACTTCAATGAAGAAAGACGCGTTTCTGTTAAATACAGATTAAAATAAAAAAAATTCTCGAAAATATTGAAGAAAACAGAAAAATTGCCGAGGAGAAAAGAATATTTCAAGAAAAGTGGGAATGTTTTATTCTGCGACAGAGGAAAATGGTAAAGGACAACACTTGTTATCTTTGCATAAATATTGCTGTACGAAAATTACATCGTAAAGAGACATTATGAAACAACACACTCTAGAAAGATAAGAGAAGAGAAGTCAGTTTCTTTTCATTCAGAGAAATGTCTAGAAAATGATCACGGACCTTCACTAAAGAAAATTTCAGCAACGCCAACCTTTTAAGAGCTAGTGAAATTCTCTTTCCAGACAAAAATATTTGCAAGCGTCAGTTTTTCACCTGACATCGTTGTCTCACTTACCAGTGATATCACTGATTCAGCAAGTAATTCATACCAACAATTGACTACCCATGTGCAAGATTTGGAAAAATAGTTCATGTTACTCGAAGAAAGTGCAAGAGATTACAGGTAACGCTTATTGTCTTGTAAGGTAACGCTTTTCTTTATCAGAGGAAGGGACCAACGAATGGTGATGATATATTTAGGGAATTGGAAAATGCATGAAGCTTGTAGAATTGGGCAATGCACGTCTCTATGGTAACGGATGGTGCACTTGCAATATTGCTCGGAAAAGTTTTTTTTTTTTGACTGCCTTAAATAAGAGCTGAACAGTTTTTGTTCGCTAATCTTGGGAATTCACCGCGCATTCTGCAGCAAAAGGCATTTTGTGAGAAAACCTTGTAGATGGATGCCGTTGTGAAAACATTTTACAGGCAAGTGCTCTCAACTATCGAAAAATTAATTTCCTTTCTATCCCCAATATATAAATATATAAATATATAAATATTGATATGGAGAGCTTCTATATCATTCTGAAGTAAGGCGGCTCAGTCGGGGGAATATTTAAAAAAAAAGAGTGTGGATTGTTATTCGCTATGAAATGAAATGATGTTTTTTGGATAATTAATCCAATCATTGTATGTAAGATTGAATTTCTCACTGATTTGACTGGCCAACTTAGCATTTGAAAACTGAAGCTCCAGAGCATAAAGCAAATAATAACAACAATGTGCGTCTGTGAAGACTTTCAAATTAAAACTTTTGTCGTGTGGAAAGCAGCTTGTAGAAGGAAGTTTCACGCCATTGCAATCATTGGGGACCTTTGAACAACAATCTGTAAAAGTATATGCAGGTATCATTTTAAAAATGCATGCACGAATTGTCCCACGTTTCCGATAATTTCTGGTACTGAAAAAGTAATTTATTGTTTTTGCTACTCCATTGATCATGGATACGGATGATGTTTCTCTAGAATTTTTGCTGGAGTCGGTAGAGCTTCAATGCGATGCCTTACTGAAACAAATATGTCGAGGGAGGTTTTCCTGATTTTTACCAGTTCCTTCCAGTTGAAAGATCTCCCAATTTGTATTCCTCACCTTCGCATATTATCGTCATGTTTGGAAGCACGTATATCTATGAACAACTTTTCTCAACAATGAAATCAAATAAAACTTCATTGGGCTGAGGATTATTTGATTGAATATTTAGAATTCGGTCAGATAACAGACGAAAGAAGATTAATTTGGCCTTATTTGGAATCATAAAATTTATTAAAACTTTGTAACTTTACGTATAAATCTGAATTAAGTAAAAAAAATCATTTTTGTTAACATTTTATGGTAGAACAATTCAGACGAGTTAAGCAAAAAGACAAAATTTACTAAGTGCTACAAAATACAGGACAGTGATCGCCGACGTCCTGAATGGGGATGACACATAGAAGACACACATATTCAATTTAATATTAGATGCGCATCCCAATTGATGAATAAATGACAACAAACAGTTACCAAGATAGCCATTCAATATTACCCGCTTCATTCACTTTACATTCCTGTCGACAGGGATGGTTGGGTTTAGAATAAGAAAAAAAAACATTTGCCCCCTCCATAAGTGAATGCAATACGAAATAATTTTAATGAGAGAAAATGCGTCTCTATCAATGGACGATGCCCTTCTGAATTTGATACCCTTACCACCAGTGGAGATGAAGCCCCCAGCCATACCATTATTCATACCCTGCAATGGGCTTGTTTTCCGAAGGTTGCAGCTCACCCTTAGTACGTAATGGCCGTTTTCCGTCTTTGTGTTTAAGATCTCTAATTTATGTCTATGTAGTGGAAACCAAAAGATTTTCTTTGAACTGCTGATACATATTTTACCAATTCCTTGTTTGGTCGAATCGTGACAAACCATGCATACACACTCTCACAGAAATACACACCCACAAACGTACACACAACGACTGCCGCCACCCCACACACACGATTTGAACCTTTTTTTTTTCTTGTCCTGACTTTATTTTTTCTTCTTTCTGTTACATCAATTAACATTATAATGAGCAGGAAAATGAATTCAAACTTTTAGGTTTGTCATTCAAAGTCATTATTTTCTTTGTCTTGGAGATAATATTTTATTTTTACATGACTTTTTAATAATTTGTTCCAGTTTTAAATTTATTGACTTTTTCATTTCGTTATTTCTTTTAATTTTTATTTCCCCTTTCTTTTTTTTATCTTTGATGATAATTCTTTCTACATTCTTCTATGTTTTTACACCTATTTTTGTATATATATATATATATATATATATATATATATATATATATATATATATATATATATATATATTTTAATTTTCCTTTGGAATTTAATTCTGTCCCATTTATTTTTCTTTCATTCTTTTTCTCTCATTTAATAATTCTGCCTTATTTTCTTTGTTTCTTCTACATATCTGCCATTTGTTTTCCTTCTTTTCATTTTTTCCTATCATTTTCTTTTTCTTTCTTTCATTTGAATTGCATTCCCCCAACTTTCTCTTCTGAATCTATTCTTTATACATAAATCAAATTGAGAAAATATTTATGGGTTTTATTTTTTTAAATTATAATTAAGAATTTCAGTTTAATTCAAATATCCTTCTGACTTCAATTTGCCTCCAAACATCGTTTCAAAAGGGCAAAGCAAATACATAAGAATGTTTTTCTCAAAAGTAAAATCAAAAGAAATTAAATATCGACATCTCTTATAAATTTAATACCAAAATTAGCGAAGACGAAACTGTAAATAATGATATGGAAATGAATAAAGTGATATTAATAAGGCGGTTTGGAGCAGGAAAGAAAAATTAAAATTTAATATTGCAAAGATTATACACGTGCAAATAAGGATTTAATAATAATGACACTGATATCGATGTGAACAATGATAATAAAAATAACAATAATATTTATAATAACGACTTAAATAACAATGGCAGTAAGCATAAAATTATATAATATATTGATGAACAATAATTATTACTAATGCTGCTAAGGGTTAAATTGATAGTCATAATAAAAGAAAAGTAATTATGACATGAATAGTGGTTTTTCGTTATACGAGGGGAAACGAGCAGACTAACGGGCATTCTGAGAAATGGATCGGTGTAAGAATAATTTAGTCGTTGACTATATATATATATATATATATATATATATATATGTAATAAAAAAAATTTAATATATATATATATATATATATATATATATATATATATATAATAAAAAAACAAAAGTAATTATTACATGAATATGATATATATATATATATATATATATATATATATATATATTTACTATATTTTTGACGTAGTAGTCTTAAACATCGCAAAGGGATATGCATATTTTCCTTGCACAGTAATAGTCATGGTTAGTCATGATATTTAATTGATTTTATTTTTTTAATTATTCCTTATTTTATTTATTTACATAATTAATATATTTGATTTGTTTATTTTCTTTGAATCTCAGTTTTGTTGTTAGAAATAAAAGTTGTCAGATTATGTTTGTTTCTGGATTTTGTTTTCTAGTCAGATTTGGGTAGCGTAGTTGGTATTTATTTTCTAATCTATATAAGCCAATAAGCTCTGACAATTTGTTTAGGAATTTATTTTATTCTGGAAAGTAATTATCGATCTATGACATGATTATAAATAATAATACTAATGCTTTAGACCTAATCAAGTGAACAAGACATAGAAGTTCGGTTTCAACTTGCCTCTATATATTTTAATCCCCCAGTAACCTATACATAGTGTCCGCAGAAGTTGTGAAACATCTGAAAATAGCCTTAGGAATAAAAATGATAGTCACCATGCTGTGCTAATTCCTATCCCCACTCTCACTTTCTTTCTCCCCCATATATATATATATATATATATATATATATATATATATATATATATATATATATATATATATATGTGTGTGTGTGTGTGTGTGTGTGTGCGCGTGTGTGTGTGTGCGTTTGTGTGTTTGTGAGTGTGAAAGAATTCAGATATAAATAAAATATATCTGCGAAAAGACAATATGAATAATGACAATAGGAAAATTTATCTTTACCGAATGTTTTGTCATCTGAGTCATATCAGTGTAAAGTTAAGCCTTTTAATTTGTTGCATGTATTTATAAAAAGAAGAAAAATATCGTTAAATTTTCGAAATGATTAAATTTAAGAACGCTCTAAAATATTCTTAGAACGGTGTAAGATAATATATGGAAGTTGCTAAGGGATGTAATTTAATGTCTAATAAATGTAATTGGTAATAACTTCGCTGCCGAGTCAATACTCTATTGATTCTTGTATGCTTATCTGTTATTGAGAAAGATTTTGTGAGTGGGAGAGAATGAAACATGAATGAAATGAGAGAGAGTTTGAGGAGAGAGAGAGAGAGAGAGAGAGAGAGATTCAAAATGAGATAAGCATCAATTATTGATGTGATTATGAATAGATTTCAAGGGGAATATGTCTTTTGGGAAGCTACAAATCTGACAAGAAATATCTTGCCATAATAATACAAGGGAAGGGAGATGTGTATTAAGAAGAGGAATCTATATGAAAATATATACGAAACCCCCCTTCGATTTAAATTTAATATTACACAGTATGATGGTATTCGTTACAAGGAAAGTTTATCCTCTGCGTCTGGCTAAGATTTAGCCTGCCTGATGCATCATCTTCAACTCAGGGGATTATTTTTTGGCGACAGTTTGTTCATACTGGGCGATCTTGTATTCGCTCCGATCTATTCCAACCTATTCGTATCGATCTTTCTGTTGCACAAAGATCACTTTAACAATAAGCTCTTATTAAGGCAATGATGTGGACATTTGGCATAGAGGAAGGCTTTAGTAAGCTCGCCTCGCTAGACTATTTCCAAGTGTAATGAGATCGATCATTACTAGGTGTCTCGTCCTTGTAAAATTGTGCTACATCAAGCTTAGCACATTGAAAATAGATATATCACTGTGATAAAATATCCATAAATCGACATACACTCAGGTAGTTACGACATAGCTAAATAAATGAATACATCTGCACGAGGGGAAGTGGAAAAATCAGGCATGGCTGACCACATATAGAGAGAAAAGGGAGATCACCACCCTCATTGGGATGAAGTTGAGATCATAGACAAAAAACATCATTGGAAAATTCGTAAACTTAAGGAATCAGCACATATGCTAGGCCACAAAAAATTTCCTGAGCCAACAAAGCATAGAAATGAATATAATATGGGAACCAGTAATAAGGAGTGCCAGAAAAAAGCGCTAATAACAAAAAAATGCGATATGAGCTCTGGTAAAAAATATGCAATGATAACAGAAAAAATTGCAATATGAGCACTGGTAAAATATGGTTGCTGAAGACATTAGGTTTATAATACCCAGAAATGAATACACCGATTTCATCAAGAACACATGGCACAGTGGATAAAGGCGTTAGTTAGATCCAGTGACAGGACCCCAATAGTGTGAGTTCAATACCTGGTTAAGGCAGTGGAGAACCTTCAGAAGGAAATTAACGGGAGATACCTGACATCCATTAGACATGACATAGAACTAGAAAAGTCTACATCAGTGAGCGAAATAAAGTGAGCATCTAGAGTGAACTAGAAAAGTCTACATCAGTGAGCGACATTCCAACCACCTGAAGAAGGCTGAAGCGTACAACAGCCGAAACATTGTGATAAACATGGTGAACAAGATGAGGACAATAGTCCGAATAATATAAATAGTGTATTTGCACTTTTATTTTTTAAAATTCGGCAATCTGTTAAGTTCTATGAAAACAAGCGATATTTTCGAATACGAGTGAAAATCAGTGGAGTTGTGAGTTCAATCTCTGATCACAGCAGAGTGAAAAATATCTTTGCGAGTTGTCAAGGAGATTTAACTAATTCTGAGATAACCAAAGGCATTGCACGTGGAGTTAGGACATCCTAATCCCGAGGGACTAAATAAAGGGTTCAGCTCAAAATTCTAACAAATATCACTTGAAGAAGGCTGGAGCGTACAACTGCCGAAATTTTGTTAATACGGCAATAAAGATGCCAACATTCCAAATAATGTAAATCGCTTAAATATTGGAATGAACGTGTATTTGAAGATATGTTTCAACAATCGCTGTTTCTTCTATATCTTCTTTGCAGATTCATTGCACTTGCATTAGCATAAGATTTACAACACAATCAGCAAAACCGATTGAAAACAACATAGAAATATCTAATTATAAGAAAAGTAAATCAGCTTTTAACAATAAATCCAATAATCCCTTATTATCCCCTTATTGTAATGATATGCATTATTTAGTATTTCTTCAGTCCCATTTACAAGAAATTAAGTTTCTGTTCTTTGTTTTCATTAAATATTTAAGCTTTCTCATCTGCTATTTCTTTAACGATCTTTCCTCTGTATTCTTTTCGTTAATCCAAACCGTATTAGATATTCTCTTCAGCGACAAGCAATACTCTTTGACAGATTTCAATTCCAAATGAAATGCTTGTTTGTTTGTTTTTATACTGAATGCTAAACAATATAAAAATACTTAGGTTTTATGACTGATACAGAATTTCTTTTTCGAAAATTCTCGTAAATAATCACAAAGGATTTTGGTTCCGAGTTTCAAAATGGTTTCATGACGCCAATTAATATTCCTTACTGGCTAGTCTTACAATTTCTAAGACTAAGAGTAGGATTTTTAAAACCATTGTATTCACTTTTATGCTTGTATTCTACACACCAAAGCAAATGCTTTATACTTCTCTACCCAGATTTAGATAACGACATTAACAAATTACATTCTTCTAACAATTGGATAAAAGCCTGTTGATTCATCATTAAATTCCAATTTTTTTTTTTGTCTCACAAAGACATGAGCAACACTTTTGGAGCCTTGGCTCACGGGAAATATGACACAGCATAAAGTAGGTAACACTACTATAAAAATTCAATGTAATTTTTTGTGGAAGATATCTCAAACATCATCTCTACAGAAGACCATAATTGTAAGCATCTGTTTTAGAAATCGGAAAAAGTTTATTTTATTTCCTTTGCAGTAAAGAATTTTTCTATAATTAAAAAATTAAGTTTAATGAAACATTGGTTAACAGTAGTTTCTGCAGATGATTTGTTCTAATTTATTTTTTTACTATACAAAAATATCTCAAAAATACAGGTATTTCTTTTCCAGAGGAAAACATTCTTTTTGAATATTTTCTCAAACAAAATATTTTTATACGTATGATCTATCTTAGTGAAAATTTCCTATAGTTTAAAATGCTGAAAACGCTACCTTCAATGAAAGTTTACAAAATTCAAGATACATTGTATTTAATCATTGTTATACATGGAGTTATGTGTAAGAAAATGTGAGTGAACAAGTGAAAAACAACATTTTAATAGACGTTATTTTCCTCATTTTATTGGGCATACTATTAAGAAATTCAAATGAGCCACATGCGGACAGCGGGTTGCAGTTTACTCATGACTAATCCAGTATTTCTTTTACTCGACACTTAATATATATGCTATTTCAAATGAGATCAAAACTGATTTTCAGTGGTTAACAATAGCTTATTGACAGAATAGAACTATGATACACTGTATCAGATTTTTTTACGCAAGTCAATGTTTGGCCAATGAGACTGGTATGAAGCAAATGATCTTTGTTAAATTTTCAGAATATAATGTTATTTTTATTATAAATATACCATGACAGTTTTTATGTACCAGTTTTGTTTTAATTAGTCATCTCACTTGTCGCCTGTGGAAAATATTTTCAGTCTCTTGATTTCTTGTTAACTATGATTTTCAAAAATTTAAATACAACGTCAATCGTCCTCATCTGTCTCCGTTAATCCTGACCTCTTTCTCCTCTGCAACGTTTTCTAGGTTTACATCACTCTCTGTATCTATTTACGTCTTAGTGACTTTATTGCCTTGATTGTAGTTAAATTTGTAAAAAGAAAAGAAATATCGACAATAGGGCATGAAAGATTTTATTATGAGATTCAAGTGTTGGTCATCATGTTATGAATCAATATACACAATATTTAGATTTATTTATTTTTTATTTTAGGCGTATACAAATTTACATGGATCATAAGAAAGACATAAATTGAACAGAGAAACATGATACTGAAAAGTTATTGAATGGTGAGAACACATATCTTGAAAGTACGAATAAGTTGAACAGAGATAACAAAACAAAAAGTAAACTGAAATCATTGACAATATAAGTACAAATAAACAACATTAAGAAAGTCATAAAATAGTTTTCAGCAATATGCCAGGCAGGTGGATTGATCAGCAAGAAAATATATGAAAAACTTGTGTTGCGGATGTAAGCAAAGACAAACATAGAGAATAGAAATATATTTGGTTAAAAACATATAAAACAACCAAACTAATTCCATTTAAATAAACATCGCAAAATTATAAACCTGAAAGTAGGATGCCGTATATGAAAATTGATTTCTAAATAGGAATATTTCTTGTTGAAATTAGAGTTTTATTGACTGGAGCAGACGATTGGTTCCTTCGTCTTTATATGTAATTTAATATTGAAAGCTTCACATCGCAAATGTTAGTATTGTTTTTCTTTCAGGTTTCTGAAAACACTTTCTCAGAATTCTTTAGTGTCATCATAAGGGTAAAATATTTTCCATGAAGATAAGGAGATAGGAAATTGAACAGAAAAAAGACTGCGTCACGGGCAGTTTCGTCCAACACCGAAAACTGATAAAGAACAAAAACAAAGTTACGAATGCGAGCCATGTTCTTAAGCCGATTCATCAGACCGAGACTTGAGATGGATGCCATACCTGGTGCAAAATTCAGAAATATCTTAACTGTTCACTGTAATGGCTTAAAATTTTTAAAAATGGCTTCGATCGAATGAAGTCTGGTATGTAGATCTTAGCGAAGGCCAGCCTTCTTCAAATCTCGTCCAATGGCGCAACGCAATCACAAAGAACTGTACCATAAAATAAAATCCACATCAATTTATGACTTTCAACAGCGGCAACAATTTAAATAGTCATCACATGTAAATAGGAAAGAAAATAATGACATAATCAAGGTGATATCGTTCCACATTACTTAAAAAAAAAGATTAGAGAGAAGCTTACATCATTACGGAAAAGAGCGATAACAGCTACTGGAATTTCGAAAACTCTTTTTCTGAAAAATTCTTTTAACAGAAAGTTATTTTAAATTTCAATTGAAAGAAGAACTCGATGTTCGATCAGTGCATGTCCAATATTTCTTTATTACGATTACTAAACATGACACAAGTCTTAATGAATGTATATAAATTGCATTGTCTCAATTAGTTATTCATATCATTTACATTATTCGGACTGTTATCCTCATCTTCGTTGACATATTCACAACGTTTCCGCTGCTGTACTCTCCGGACTTCTTCAGATGATTTGGATTTCGAAACGAACCTTTTATTTCGTCCACCGGGGTAGATTGTTCTAGATCCGCGTGCTATTCTCCTTCCGAATGTCTAAGATCTTCTTACGTTACACTATCTGATCACATTGATTTCACATTTCTGACTTTCATGATGACGCAATTGTCAAGATCTGGTAATTTTATTTTTGTGTAAGAGTTTTATAATATTTCTGGTCTTTCGTGAGATACTTTATTGTTGGGATGGGTTATTATTTTTGTTAAAATATTTAAATGAATTTTATTTTAAATTTGAATTTGAATTTATGTCCAGATTAAAATTTTAGATGGAAAATAAGGTTGGAAATAAATATTATACATTCTGATTTAAAGAGACGCTGAAATTATTAAGAGTAATAAACGTTAGTGGGGGCAACTCTATCTTTTCCCTGAAAATAAAACAAATAATAAGATTATTAATATTAATATTACCAAACTAAATAAAATTAGTGAAATCAATAATAGAATATGCCGTAATAAAATAAAGAACGAAAAAAAATGAATACAAATGAAAATAAAATAATATAACATAAAATACGATAAACGAAAATAAAATGGAATAAAAGCCAGTATACATAGGAACATATAAATATGTAAACAAATAGATAAATAGGGCAAATAAATGAATAATAAATAATGATTAAATAATTAAATAAATAACAATAATAAATGCAAATAAATAAGTAAATATGTAAACATGTTTAAAAGAAAAAGACAAAAAAAACAATAATAATATGTATATATTAAAAATGGTAAGATAATGGAAATAATATATAAGCAAAAATGGTAAATGCGTTACAGTCTACTATGTTACATAAAGGTAGCAAAAAGTAAAAAGATTAATAAAAATCTATTTTAAATCCGTAACCTAATCTGGGTCAGCATGTAAAAATTTGATTCTAGGTAGGCGGGTGCCCATTAACTCATTTCTTTTGATTAAGAGATTAAGATTGTTTATATTTTTCAGGATTATTAATTTTTTAGAAAGACATAATTTACAATTGCTGCCTTTCCGCTGAAGGTCATAGCTTTTGCTACTCATATCCAGGTGATAATTAGGTTTTTATTCCTGCTTTTCAGTTCCCAGAAAATGTTAGAGAGGGTGGTGCTGTAACTATATTTGATATTACTTAATGTCATTTGCTGATGGTAGAAGCGCCATTTCCATTGGTTTTTGCCCACATAAAAGTTGGCCTCATTGTCATATTTGATTTCGGTTTTATAAACTAACGATTTACGCATACATTTGCCGTTTAATGGGCAGGGTTAGTTTTTCCTGCAGCTGCAATTATTAGTTGCGGGGATGTTGTTGATTTGAAGTTTGTTGAAGTATCTGTTTACAATGGAACAGTTTTGTTGTGTTGGTCGATGTTTTTGGCACAACTGTAGACAACGTTGAGGTTGTTTTTGTTGAAAAACTTATTAAGATTTGGGGCATCACTGAAGAGTTTATGGATTAAATTCTAAAACTTTTTCCGATAATAATTTTTACAGTTTTGTTGAAGTGCGCATTGATACATTTAATATCGCGTTTACGGCGTATTGGTGTTCTTTATTTAATCATACATACACACACACACGCATACATGTAAACACACACACACACACACGCATACATACACACACACACACATATATATATATATATATATATATATATATATATATATATGATAATAATTGCATATTTGGGCAGCAATCCCACTTTTATACAAATTTTGTTAGACTACTGACAAGGCACTGCGATTATGATTTTATCAAATTTTTGTAAAATCTGTTAAAGTTTATGATCGCTTTCGGCTAATCTTTTATCTATTTTCAAGGACGATATTTATTCTTTATTTTTAACTGCATGTATGTGTTTTTATGTATATATTGTATTGCATGTCTATAACTTCAGATACATAAATAATAACACACAGATTCTGATAAAAATAAATATCATCCCTGATAATGCCTTAATCAACAGCCGAAAGCGCTTGGATATGTAGAAATTTTGGACAGTTTTTACATACTTTTGTCCAGAAAAGTAATCACTTGTAGAAACAGAAAAAAAATAAATAAAAAGCTTAATCACAGTGCCTTGTCAGTCTTCTTTATATATATATATAAATATATATATATATATAATTATTCATTTAAAAATATGATTCCATCGCTACATAAGAGTTCTCATGTTTCAAAACAAGAGCCGAAAACTTCAATATAATTATTTGAATTAAACTGAATTAAAGTACCAAGCTCTGTTCCATCTTCAAGCGAAATCGTTTTGTTTCCAGAAAAAATTTCACTTGAAGATGGACCAGAGCTTGGTACTTTAATTAATTCATATAGTGGAGGAGTAGTGCTGGAAAAATGGTCTCAACCCCAATCGTTTCCGAAATCAGTATTTGAATAAGACATCAGAATACTGATTTGGATTTGGAGAGGTGGGTCAAGTCATGAACTTTTTAGTACATCTTTTATGTGTACATATATATATATATATATATATTACGGGGAGATGGAGAAAGGAAGAGAAGCTAAATCTTAAAGAATGACGCCCAAAGGCACCCAAGCATATAAACACTCATCCCAACCCCATATACACACACTCATGAGAGGGTGCTGAAAATAACTCAGCCCGATCCGGGACTTTTTTTCTTGATCTGTTCAGATTTTGCAAGTGGATCATACCGAGAACTTTTCAACCCTCGCTCATTTAGAAATAAAGAAATACAGAGAAAGATGATAGTTCTTAATTTATATACACCCACATGCACGCATGCACAAACGTACACATACACACAGACACACACACACACGTGTATTCACATATATAAATGCGAAAACACATCCGCTAATCTATTGTGACGGTTTACAGTTTTTGTTAGTTTTATCAGACTGCCACCAATATGACCTTTCAAAATAGACGTGCATACGTAAATGTATATTTTTGTGTGTTTGGGTTTGTGTGTGTGTGTGTGTGTGCATGTATTTGTGTGTGTGTGTGTGTGTGTGTGTGTGTGTGTGTGTGTGTGTGTGTGTGTGTGTGTGTGCGCGCGCACGCGCATAGACTTGCGGGAATTTACATCTACCGAAGTAATCAGATATATGCGTATGTTATTCCACGCATTGTTTTGTTAAGGTAAAACTGATGAAATCGAACTCGGAGCTTTGTTGCGGGACTCACATTATAAAATCCCCACAACATGTGGGTGGGTAGATGAGATGCCAAAAAAAAAAAAAAAAAAAAAAGACAAATGAATGCGATAAATGAATAAGCTTGGACTTCCTTTTCTGAATCAAATGTTCCGTTTTTCTTCGTGGATGGCTTTCGCTTGACGATTCAGTTCTGTTGCTTGCCCTGACATATGGTTGGCTGTCGGAAATAAGACGACCACAATATGGATTGATGTAAATATGAATGCTGTTGCGTGGTCTTATCCGAAATATCCGGTTTGGTTGGATCGAATCAACTATGGGAAAAGACGAGTGCTGTATATAGAGCGAAAGAAATGCCTGCTTGAAGAGGCGCCAACTACTTAAAGAGTTGCTTCCCAATTAAATTATTCAGATACGTATCCTTGACAGTCTTACATACTGCAAAAATCAGCCTATGTAATATGTATTTGTCATTGAGATTATATATTATTCTGTCTATAAAACAATGTACATAGCTGTTTAAGGCTGATTACAACTTGACTAGCAAAATAACATATTTGTTTCAGAAAGATGTTCAGCGCCAGTGCTACAGAAGTCTTATTAAACATAGCTATTTGAAATTCAGTTCATATGAAACAGTCTTCCATAAAGAAGTGTGTGTGTGTGTGTGTGAACATTGAAGTCAACACAGCGGCCTGACGATTACGTCCAGCGTGAAACAGCCTGTCGCCTCTGAGTGTTGACTTCACTGTTCACTTTTGTATTTATATTTGCATACGCTCTATCTCTGATATTGAGCACTGTATCCCATAAATATAGCATCCCTTAAAACTATATTTATTCATATATATATATATATATATATATATGTGTGTGTGTGTGTGTGTGTGTGTGTGTGTGTGTGTGTGTGTGTGTGTGTGTGTGTGAAAGTATATAGAAAATAGGAAAGAACTCGTTAGGTAAATAATCCAAAGTTCTTTAGTATTGTTGTTATTATTTTTAAAAACAGCGCTCTATACAAAAGTAGAGCCTAAATATAATTATTAGATGTAAGTATGTATATATATATATATATATATATATATATATATATATATATAAAATCATGTTTGTGTACACTTATTTGATTCTGTATTATTTGTAATAATATTTATTCCAGATATTCTACCTAAAGTACAATATCATTTTCCAATACAATATACAATTGCCTATCTCCATCTCAGTAATTTGATCCCAGACAGCAGAGTTAATGAGTGATGCTGCAGTAAATTCAGTCCTGATACTCATGATGGATAGCAGATGTTGTTGCTATTCAGTAAATTGTCTTTTCCATAAAAGTGCAGATTCCCCGCACATTGGAATTCTCTATAAAGCATGGTTTTATGCCAGGCGTCACTTCCAGATTTTCTGATGTCTGCTCCCTTCAAATTTGGTCGGCTCTTTCACAGAGATCAAATGGTCTATCTTGCTAACTTTAGGAATACTAAAAAATTCAGTTCTTGTATTTCTTCTTTATGTAAGAGCCACTCATTTTTTCCGTTTGCAAAGTTTATTAGCAGTTATCGTGAATTATTAGGGTTAATTTTAAACATTTTTAGGAAGGAGAAGGAGGACGAGGAGGAAGTGAAGCAGGTACCTGTTCCTTGTATCTGGTGGTTAAACTTTCTTACATATTAATTCTTCTTTCTTATTTATTGCCTACCTTCTATATGACTATCCTTCTCAAATACGCACTACGGTTGATACTAGACAAAAGGCCGTTAAACGATTCCAATTTACGGGAGTTGTTGGTGACATAATTTCGGTAATTATTTTTTTTCTTTTTCCAATCATCTTCCCCAATTATTCTTATTAACAGCTTCCCATGATAACGACAATAAAGTCTATATATATATTTTTTTCTCATGACAAAATTTATAGTAGGAAAGTGATCTCATTAATTTTCCTAACAAAATTTACACACTTCAACCTATATATATATATATATATATATATAAAGATTTGGACAAAGTCCGACAATTTTTTAAAGACATTTTTAATGTTTAACATTCTTTTTATAGATACAAGTATTTAAGTAAATGCTCTGTTTATAATAAACAGTATTGAATAACATTTACCGACCTGAATATCTGAGAAATTTTCATAGAAAATATTCGTCTTTTGACATGATTCGAACCTGCATCCTATACGGAACCGTGCCTTAACCGACTCGGCCACAAAGGAGAGTTCGGTAGGCAAGGTCGAATTTACTGCTTATAAATTTCAATTCGACCTTGCCTACCGAACGCTCCTTTGTGGCCGAGTCGGTTAAGGCACGTGTTTATTAAAACAGAGCATTTACTTAAATACTTGTATCTATAAAAAAAGAATGTTAAACATAAAAATGTCTTTGATATATATATATATATATATATATATATATATATATATATATGTGTGTGTGTGTGTGTGTGTATACACACACACATATATATATATATATATATATATATAGAGAGAGAGAGAGAGATAAGAAACTCACTCAGAAAACCTTCGGTGTGTTGAGTTGCTAATAAACAAGCCAATAACAAAGAAAAAAGTTATAAAAAAGAAAGAACCAACAACATGTACGTTAACCGAAAATAATCGTCCAGCATACGAGTTCAAGGCCCAAAGGAAAAAAAAAACGATGCGAGTACCCAAAATAACTAAATAAAGTGCTCAGTACAATGAGTAGAGCAGACCTAGTTAAAGCTTTCCCTGACGATCCGCTTAGGTGATACCGCGCTAGGGTTGTCTGGCTCTCTAGGTTTCTATCTCTCTCTCTCTCTCTATATATATATATATATATATATATATTACTTATTTTATTTATTTTTTTCCTAACAAAATTTACATACTTCAACCTCCCACCCAATTCTGTAATTTATCCAATACTAATATTGGACTTTTTTCCTGAAGGTAAGAAATGAACATTTTAGCAAATCAACACTCTAAGTAAGATCTTCAATAGGAAAACCATCAAAATAACCTATCCCTTCACAACTAACGTACAAAATTATCACCCCTCCCCATAATTACTGCATTCTAAATAAATTCTATAGCATTAACAATAAAACTGGCCTGGATCGTTCCTGTAATTGCAGAAATAGTGAAAATTGTCCATTCGAATAAAAAAATGCCGAGTTTAGAAGGTTATATACCAAGCAACAATTTACCCCAAAGAAAATAATTTAAATCACAATATTTACATAGGAATTTCCGCGGGGCAATGGAAACAAAGACTTTACCACCATAGGCACTCCTTTTCGAACCCAAAATTAAAATAACAAACTGCTCTTTTCAAAAAATGTTGGGTCTGAACCCTCAGACTGACTGGAAAATTACAGGTTTTGCTCATACCCTTAATAATTTAAGAGTAGACGTAACCTATGTTTAGAAGATCTCATGTAACCCATCTATTATTATTCTTTTTACTATAGTTATTTCTACATCTTATATTCTTCATTTCAATCCTATATGATAAACTTCCACTACTTTACTAATTCCATTTTTTTGGTATTATCCTTTTGTTAGCAAAACCCGAACTTTGTCTGATTTCTCGATTTGCGATTTTTTTTTTTAAAAAAAATCAACTTTAATTTAATATTTTGATCGGTGTAAATGCGTTAGGCAGGTCTATTATTACTAGTGTGTGCCTTGAGTTAAGGAGATGGCCTTATCAATCATTGGTTCTATTTCTATTAAAGAAAGTTAAAAATCTTTTATATCTACTTCTATGAATTCGCAATTAAATTTGACTTTTAGATTACGGATTTAGTCTATAATAGTTTTTGCCTCTTTCCACTGATTTACTCCTAATTTCTCCCTTGATTCTAAATTAATTCTTTCTGGTATTATTTTATTTATTTTAACTACTTCACTTTTGGTAGGGATTATGAATCTGCATGTTGAGTTTGTCCTGAAATTATCCCTATGTTCTTTTAATCTGATAAATACTTGTATTCACTCGGCGAGGTCTTATTTTTGGGTGATTGTTTTAGGTTCTTGATTGATATTGTATTCTGCCTGTTTTTGGTGATTTTTTGTATGCTTTAGTTATGTTGTCTTTGTGCAATTTGTTGTGTTTAGGCGAAATTTCTTCGTATAAATTTATCGTTTTATTCGTTGCGATAAATACTTGAGTTGATTTTTTTGTTATATTTTTTTTATTTTTTTGGAAGGCATATTGTAGTTTATAGAATTTTATGTTTCTTACAAAGTTAGTCAAAAAAATAGAGGCTTCATAAAAAGAATGAGATGAAAATTACATTTCTTTTTAAACCAAGAACTTATCGCAATCACCACACTAAAGTAGAAATACGGCTTTAAAAGAAAAAAAAATTCTCCCCGAAAGACAAAGAAATAGATAACTTCGAAAAACACTTGACTAACTTAGTACAAAGCATGAAGTTCGATAAACAATAAGATGCCTTAATATCGAAAAAGATATAATTAAAATAAAAATTTTACCACTCTATATCTGAGAAATTATTGATAGGAGCGATTAAATTGCACAAGGATTTTTTTTTTTTTTATTAATGATGAGGATATTTGTATTAAAGAGAAGGCAAAAGTCGATGTTGTTTCATGATGGCGCTCTTTAAGATAAAAATAATAATCATAAATTTGACGTGGCTATGCGATTTTAAGATTCAGTAGAGATATGTGAGCTAGTAGATAATTTTTGCTATAATTTTCCATGTGGTCTCTGGTTAGAAGCAGGAAGGAAATGTGTATGCAACAGAAATCAAAGGAAATAATAATAATAATAATAATAATAATAATAATAATAATAAATTGTATTCAGAGTTGCAGCTCACATATTATGACGAACTTTATGTATGTAAAATGTTTGTGACGTTAGGCGTATTTTTATAAATATTCTTCAAATGAGGAACTACATTCATATAGAACATTGATCTTATATAGGAGTTGTAAGTTTGGGATATATGCTTAATAACTAGGTTGCTTATTTTGATTTTTCTAGCAAATAATAGAGCTAATGTATTTATTTTGTCGACTGAATTTATATATCTATGTATGATGTTTTTATTGCAGTTTCGTTATTTTGGTAATTGTAGTGCATGTGATTTTGATAATACAAATAGCACCATTGTTAATATTAGTTTAGGACTGTGGTTTACATCATGAAAGTTGTTGTTTAAAATAAATTTCATTAGCTTTTCAACTCTATAATTACGATACACATTATTGTTTGTTTTATATTATTTAATTATTTAAGGAAAGTTTTAGATGATGAAATGTGTTTAGCTATTTACTTAGGCTAGACAGCAGTTTTATATTCACTGTTGTAGTTTAGAAGTCAAAAGTTAAAACTTTTCTTTTCTTTTTTTTTTTAATCATTTCACCCCAAGCTAGGCGGGAAGCCACTAGGACGCAAGGGGTTACAGAAAGTTTAGAGCAAGATCAGATAGGAGTGATAGAAG